>CAJFCP010000128.1:2996378-3025941 GCA_904066005.1 Synergus itoensis | reverse complement strand
AATAAGTTGTTACCCTCTATGGGGAAGGTTAAATCCTTGTTGAGTGAATAAGTAGTGTTCAAGTTAGCCGACATCGACATTTTCGTCATGCTCGAAGGTCTCGGAAGATTAATTACATTGCTCTCATCCACACGCACGTAACCACTACGGAGCATTGTAATTAATCTTCCGAGAAATAAGTTGTTACCCTCTATGGGGAAGGTTAAATCCTTGTTGAGTGAATAAGTAGTGTTCAAGTTAGCCGACATCGACATTTTCGTCATGCTCGAAGGTCTCGGAAGATTAATTACATTGCTCTCATCCACACGCACGTAACCACTACGGAGCATTGTAGCTGATTATAATAGAGCGCAATTCTCGTGAGAGGATTTTCCGGTAGGGAGAAAAATACAAAAAATGTACAAGCAAGTAAGGAAGGAAAGTAATCGTGAAAAAGTACAATGCATATGTCGACTGAAATCCAGGCCTTTTAAGGTGATGTTAATAATCTCGGGGGAGAAATTGGCTAATTACCAGTATCCTCGTAATACCGAGAAAACAAGCCTTTGTGGGGATGAAAAATAATAATAAAAACAATCGTTCCCATGCCGCATTAGTTAGCCAGTGTGTCGAAGTCAACGCGTGGTGTTTGCAAAGAAACAATTAAATAAAAGAGAAAAAAAAAAGTAAAAATATCAAAGCACGCAACATCTTTTGAAAATCCGTTTGGAATCAGAAAATCAAGATCCGATCGTAATTGTGTCTCCAAGGCATATAAAGGAACAAATTCGAGACTCGAGTACAGATAAGTGAAATGAGATATATAGGTGCCCTTTTTTCTTGCGAAAGTGCTATTGTATTAATGGAAGACTTTCCAGATTTATTCAATGAATTTTCGCAGAAAAGACGCTTTTCAATCTCATTCTTTTTTGGCCTCTTTCCAATTCTCAGTGCAAAGAAAGAAAGTGCAAATAACAAAATAAAAGAAATTTCAATACGTCAGCTTACGACTTTTGTAACGCTTCCGAATATCGATTACAGTAATAATTGATAACACTAACGCGAAGATCGCGATTGTCAATTAGGTCTATTAATTAATTAACTATTTCCATCAATGCCGATACTCGAGACTAGGTACTAAAAGCTGAAGAAAGTTAAAAAAAAAATGGAGGGAGGGTGAAGGAGATAAAGGGAACGATAGGGAAATTAAAAAAAAAAAAATCTTTCAGGGAGACGTTCATTTTTCGAACAAAATCTCTTTCGATTGAATTTGTCGGAAGTGCCCAGTGAATTTTGTACCGAAACTTGAAGCTCTAAATGCTAATTTCATACATGGAATTTAATTTTTTCACGAAACATGTGCATTATAAAAAATAAACAAAGCAAAAAAATCGAAAAAATTGTAAACTTTAAAGAAGTGAGTGCTTATTTGCTGTCCTCGATTTCTGGCCCCTTTCCTTTTTCCTTTAATCATGATAAATTTAGTCGGAATCATTAACTTTTTATTTAATACTTGAAAGCTTTTAATTTTGTCATTTTCTTACACTTCATTTTGTAAGAAATCGACTTTTTTTTACCTTTTATTACGTGAAATTTCCTGCATTATCTTCTACATTATTTACACAGTTTTTGGAAGCTCAATTAACTTGCTGAGTGTTTGATACGGCTGATGAACACTTAAATGCTAGGGAATGCCTCCAAGGGTTCAACAAACAGGATTTGGGAATATTATGTTGACTCAGAATTTTGATCGTACCCATAATTTACCAAGTTTAAAATTTCGAAATTAAACGGGCCTAAGGAAAAGTTTCTTTCCCAGCACATTGATTTTTTTCAGATAAAGAATAGTGTTCTCTTAAACTTGATGTTTATGTAATCGTTTGATCAAATAAGTTTTCAAAGATTGGATATACATACAATTTATAAATATTTTAGGCTATTTGTTTTATAGTAAAACTTAAGAACTTTGTTGACTAAATAATTAACCGGGTTACAGAATATGTTCTTAATTATCTTAAACAGTTGGATGTTTATTGATATTGTTACAGTTAGTAAATTAATCAGAAGCCACTAAAAACATATTTGAAGAATTTTCGACCTATTTTCGACTTGTTGATCTAGATCAAATAACAGCAATATTAGTTTGAAGTCAAGGAATGCTTCTATGAATCCTATAAATACATTTCTGATTCATCAAGCTTTAAAAAAATGAAATGAAAGATTTTTATTTAATTATTTTCTCTACTTTTTTTTTATATAAATTATTACTTTAAAAACTGTATTTAAAGTTTGGTTATGGAATTTTTTTAAGGATATTGAGGAGATATTTCAAAGGCATTAATGCCATTTTTGATTAAAACGCCTACAGAAAATTACATTTCATTCAGTTTCATTAATTCTCTTTCATTTAGATAATTAAGAAGATTGAAACTTTGCGGTTTTTTAAAGGAAATTCAATTACGTACTTCTATAAAGAGATTTATTAAAAAAATGTTTGTAGAAAATTATATATGGTGGACAATTAAATGAAAATTTAAAGTTTCCAAAAATCAATTAAAATAATAAAGAATTTTGATTTTTAGTACTTTACTAACTTCAAGTGACATATTTTTCTATTAAAATTCACTTTCGTACACGTTAAACAAAAAATTAAATTAAAATTAATTTAAATTTTCCCGCTCATTTTATTCTGCCAATGAGCATGCGCATACATCCTTAAATACGTTGCTCAACTGCACAACTTTTTTTCTAGGATTTTCCGCTTTTTCGCTGATAAATAACGAATTCGCAAGTATAATCAACAAATTTTTACATTTGTTTTTTAATTTGATCCATTTGATTACGAAAGTGCCAAAGAAATGTTAACAATTTTCGTTTTGCAAATCTCATTTGACCAGCACACTTGACGACTCCGTCAGTCTTGATCTGGCGATCGAAGTCGTTAGATTCGCGTAACGTTTTGTCCTCTTAAAATCCTAAAATCGGTGGGATTTTCGTCGCGTTTCGTGAAAATTATTGAAAATTCGTGAAATTCGGGTAATTATACTCCGTTTTATGTAATTTGTGCAAGTTTGATGGAAGAATGCCGCGTTTCTTGTGCTTGTAAATTCGTCTTGTTTCTAACAAAGTTTACTTTCTTGCGGTTATCTTACTTAAATTGTTCAATAATTATTTCGTATTCATATTCTCACATTCAAAATCAATTCCGCCAATGTTCCAATCTAAATCAAATTATCATTAGCGAGGTTGTGCTGCGATTTTTCGAAGTGAAGTTTTTTCGGAGTGTCGGGAGTGTAATTTTAATTTTGGAAGATTTTGTTCTTCACAATGATTTTAGCGGGAAGTTGTTGTCCGCCATTTGCAATATTTGCTGTCTTGTCGTTGTTACTTGTTTCCGATTACGATTTATTTTCCAAGTGTGCTCGTGATCGAAATTAAAATAAATTTTTGCAATTCGGATCAAAGTTGAAAGTGAGGTTAGTTTTAAAATTGTGAAAATCTTTTTCCTGGAATATCGGGAGTGTAATAATCTGCGCCTTGTACTTTTTCGGGACATTTTAAGAAACTTTTCCAAATCTGACTACTGTGAGATCCAATTTTTCCAATTTTCTACGGATTTCTATGGGATAGCGTCGAGAGCTTCAATCTTCATTCCTTCCAACAAAAGTGACTTGTTGGCTCAAATTTTTGCAAATTCCTATGGTTTATGGACCTCGAGAGCTTTAATCACCATTCCAACAAAAGGTAGGTTTTTTTAATTATCAAATTTAATTAGTTATATCGTATCCCAAGAAGTGATACTATTTGAAGGATCGAAATACAAATTATTAAACGGTTATTTTATATTATACGAATTATTCTTTTTTAATCTTGACGATAGACCAGTTTGAAATGCTCAAATGGCTAAAGTCGTTTGGCTAAAGACAGAGGACTAATATTTAGTTTGGCGAAAACTTACCTTCATTACTCCGAATTCTGTTTGCTTGAATTAAGTAGTCACAAGTGAATTTAGTTCAGCAGTGTCATCTGCATTTGGAGTTTAGTTTCAGATTCTTGTTTACATATCTTTGTTTATCTTCTAAGATTTAGTAGGATACACTTGTAAATTAACTTTTTTTTTTTTAATTTCAGGGGTATAAATTCTAGGCACTATAATACAAAATGTCGCGAGTACTACCAGAAAAGCCAGATTTTAAACCTGTCTTCCTATTATGTCAGTTTATGATAAAACTTGAAGTTTCCTCTTTCGCTTTTCCTGTCGTATTATGTTGTTGCAGCTAAAGGAAGCTGTCAGTGTTGTCACTCCCCTGTACACACATATATGAGTATTCTCTCATACCCTTTGATCTTCACTGTTTGAGAAGTTTACTATTTTATCTGCTAATCACTACTTACATAAAGTTCCTTAAAGTTTTTGAAAGTTTTGAAAATTAATATCTTGGTCTCCATGTGTTGCCTGCGTCAGCCATACAACTTGCTAGAGCAATTTCCACCAAATGTGTCATTCGATGAGGAGGTGATGCTACTTGGTGAAACTTCTTCAGCCCCTTTATAAATTTCTCTATAGCCTCTTTTGTTTGCTCCAACTCCATCAAATTCAGACCTTCTGTGTATAATGCTTCACACTCCTGTAACTCTCTCACCCGTTCGTCGAGGTTTATTTTCTTCTGACAACCAAGGCATTTTAAAAACTTGTTCTCCTCACGTGGCTTTGCAAACAATCTGCTACATCCTTTTGTTGGACACCTGGAGATCAGGTAATAAGGGTTAAATTAAGAATAATTAAGATTTTGTATTCCTATGAATACGCGAATTTTCCTCTGTATAAAAATCCACCAATGGGAAAAGAAAAAGAGCAAAGCCTATTTCTTTGAATCGTCCTAGTAAAGGTAAAGAATGTAAAAGGAGGTATTTTAGTCTGATGAAAAAATCGCCCATTCAAAAGGAAAGAATAGTCTGCACTTTTACGCTGAAATCTGAAAAATATTAATTTTTCTTATTCAACCCTTTATTACCGGAGAAAGCATCAAGTTTCAAATGTAATTTTTCCATAATATTCTAAAAAATTGGGTAACTCTATTTCATTTCACTAGTTTGAGTACATTTTCTCCTTGAATTTTGCTAATATTAGTTCTGCATACAGCTAATATTTGAAGAGTATTATACCTCACTCTCGCAGAATCAATGGTCATGTTATCAAACGTTGGCCAGTTTTCTCTGCAAGCTATGCAGGTACATCTGAACCAGTATCTACCAGCAAGAGTCCTTTGTCTTTCCATTAGGGTTCTCTTAGTAAATACGGGACCATAGTTTTCAGCGACAACCTCTCCAGGTTTCAGAGTTCGCAGTGCCCTTATAACAATCTTTCTACCAACGAAGTACCTGGACATTTGCATATACATGAAATTAGGCTTCAAAGCTTTTAATTATAATACTCAATTCCTTAATCAACTACTTTTAATATATTTCAAAGGCTATAAGTTTCACATCAGGGATTAAAAGAACAATTTTATCCCTAAAATTTCTCCTAATTTTTGAAAGCCTCAATTTTCTTTCTTCGCCTTTTTAAGCTTGAAAAAAAGAATTATTTTAGTTACCTAGTAACTGCACCATAGCAGTCGTGATTGAATCGAGCTACCGTTGGATAAATTGCCACACCTATGTAAATAGGTTTACTTCCCCGGAAACGGTGTTCGCTTCCCAGTCGTGTTTCGTAAACCTCATGAGCATTAAATTGCAGGACTTGTAGATTCTTTAGAAGCAACGATCCTACAATAGTTTCTTCATTGCTCGGGGGCTCTGAAACAATGGCGGTAGGAAGCTCAAATTTATTATTCTTTTTATGCATTCTACCTAAAAAAAAATCTTGTCCCATTCAGCTCCACTTTACATCTTCATATCTACGAGCACTTTTCACCCTTTTTACACTTCTACCAAAGCAGAGGAAATAACGCACTTTTCTCCGACATTTTCATTTCACACAAGCATTCAAAAACTCACACGATATAAAAATTAATATTAAAGAGAAAGTTATGTCAAGATTCTTACATACTTTTTTCAGTACTTATAATTAGCATAATTTTATTCACACGGAAAAATTTAGTTATTTAAAACCTAACTTTCTGACTTAATCGCTTGGATAAAGTTTATTAAAATACTTAAAGGCGTTGGATCCAAGCTCAAAATTCCATTCTCCATTTTACTTAACGAAAATTTTTGATTAAAGTGACGAAATCGAATTTTTAGATTAGAACTTGACTCCAATTAAGATTGAGATTTCTCTGGATTTTTCTAAGTTTTTGTTGGAATTTTCGTAGGATCATAAAAGCCAACTATCACATAAATTCTGATAGACTTAATTTTTCTTAAAAATTCACTGACTGTTCTTTCATTGACTGTTCTTAAAATTCTTAAGACTCTGAGAGTCTATATGAAATACAAAACTTCTCTTTTTCTAAGAGTCATTGACTAGTTACTGAAATTGAGGATCTAGATTCTATAACCACGCATAAAATTCGCCTGGTCGCTTCAGACCTCCCTAGTTGGCCCCTGATGTCTTCAAAATCAATTTCGAAAATAAAATTTTGAAGAAATCAGGGGCCAACTCGGGAGGTCTGAAGCGGCCAGGCGAATTTTATGCGTGGTTATAGAATCCGGACCCTTAATTCTAAGTCACAACATTTTTCCGTGCATCCTTTAATCTTTTTTTCAAAACTATTAAATAATTAATACTCAAAAATTGTCTTTACCATCTGCTTTAGAGGGGTTTTCAAAGAAAGCAGCACATTGCAAGCATTTTAGTAAAAATACAGCCATTATCGTCCTTTCTAAAAAGTCCTTGGCAGCTCTCTTTGTCGAGAGAGTTACTAGGTCGTAAGCTTTAGCGTTTATATCAGTGTCGTCTTCATCGCTCTCAATTGAAACATGATCATTTATTGCGTTTCTCGAACCAGACTCTTTTAGCTTTTTCTTCCTGAGTCGTCTCTTTGCAGATTTACTCATTTTAATCGTTTCCGAAGATTCTGTTTCCTTGGCCTCGATTGTTGAACTTTTGTTGTTGACTTTCCTTGCCTTCAGCTTTTCCTGTATCTGCAGACACCCCTCCAGACCCTCTTGAGTCACCATCCTCAAAGCAACAGTACTCAGTACACTCATTCCAGACCCTTTGTGACAAAAAATTTTTATTTTAAATAAAGTTACTGTTCCAGTCATGGCCGAGTTACCAGGAATGGCAAAAATCTCTCATTTTATTTCTTGTGTACAAAACTCCATAGGGTCATAAAATTATAAATGTTAAAAGATTCGTATTTATGGTGAGGAAGACTGAAAAATCAGGGAAAAGTCAGAGAATTTTAAAGATGAAGTTTTGGGAGCACCTCCGGAATAATTCTATTTCTTCCGTTGAAGTCAGTGTAACATATCGGGTATTATAGGAAGATTTGTTGTGGACAATCTTTTCTTTTGATTTTTACTCAAATACAGGAATATAATATGTAAATTAGGAAATGGTGTTATGATGATAAAGGAATTGGATTATGCAAAGCTGGTAAAATTTAATGCACGAATGGAAATTGTAGAGAACATGCTAATCGAAACTCCTGAGCACCTCTGTGCCCTCTTGTAAGAGTGATTGTGAACATTGTTCGATGTTTCACGAAGATTCTATATAGGTGTTCTAATGGAAAATCATTGTCGTTCAAACATAAAGCGAATAGATTTCAACTGTGTATAGGAAGTTTAGACTTACAAAGATATCCCTTTAAAATCCCACTGGTTCTATACTATATGTATTCCTGAATACCCTTTGATACATCTAGAGATCTCGGTAAAAGCCTTATATATATTCTAACAAACAAGGGTTTAGGATTCGAGAAGTTTTACTCTTGTAAGTAGATTTGTTAGAGAGATTAGATTAGATTAGATTAGATTAGATTAGATTAGATTAGATTAGATTAAATTAGACTATTTTATTTAAAACCGTAGTCTTGCTCTAACAAAACCTTAAAAACACATTATTTTTGGAATATTTTTAGGGAAATTACACATTCAGTATTTTTGTTAAATTGTTCACAGTAACTTTTAATAAATCCCATTTAGTACCAGTTAGCTAATATCTCTCTTCTATTATTAGTATTCCTTTTACGTTGAAATAAAATTTTTAAATTGAAAACTTTCAATGGGAAAAGTTGGTCCTTTTCAGGAAAAATATCTAGACTTTTTGTCACACTTTTGATTGAACGTTTTTAATGCTTTCGATCATTATTACTCACCTATTAGGAGAGCAAGAATTTTGCATTCATATTTGTGGTATGTTGAGAGAGCCTCATCTCTACATTTTCTGCCGCAAAAAGCCACACTACTACAGTCAGGACAGCCAACTGGAGCTCTCAATCTGAAAGAAAAAGTTTTTGAGTTCCGTCCTTGATGTCATTCCGTTAATATGATATTAAATTATTCGACGATTCTAACTTTTCATTAACACTGAGCTTCACAAAAACTCACGTCGAGAAATATCGAGTTAATATTAACATTGTGGATTAAAAATAATAGCTTGAAAATTTTTATGAATAAACAGAAATGACTAATCAATTTAATAAATCATTTATATCAATTATCAGTTTCTAATTTGATTATTTATTCTTTTAATCTAACAATGCAATTAGCAGTAAATTTTTGTAAAGCTTTTTTTTATTTATATATTTTCTGTTACGTAATGCGAAAGTAATAAGATCTAGTCTAGACCTATTTAGGTTGAGAGTTTTCCGTTCACAATAAGCGCGAGTCAGTCAAAATGAACTTTTGAGAGTATTGGATTGATACGTGGTCGGAATAAAAAAAAGCCATTATTGTATATAATGCACAAATTGGATATGAAAATCAATTTGTTTTAAATGTCTCAGTCTGAATTTTCTTTTTGTTCTCAATCAATCTGAATCAGTAAGCAGTTACTAATGAAATATTTAGTAAGGCTGATTTAGTAATCGATTTTCGTTACCCTTCTTCAGTGAATTATTAAACGAATCCAAATTGAGAGAGTTCAAATATAATTTTACAAGCAGATATGAAACAATAATTGAGACAAGAGTGGATAATTATACGTATATTGTAAATTGCATACTGTTATTGGAATTGCTTTTCTAGAAACGAACTGACAGTGACGAAAGGTAGATATTTATTTTTAGAACAATCGACCTCTATTGTAAACCACAAAAAAAGTTTAATTAAACAACTGTACATTTTTCAAAACTGAAATATAGGTTCGGTTTCATTTTTTATCAAGCATACTGAGACATTCTGTATAGAAACATATTACTAGGATAATAAAGGGTTAACTCCCAAGTGGTACAACGTATTAAACTTTGCGACTTCAGGTTATAGGTGCTTAAAGCTTAGCTACATAGATCCAACGTCTATGAGGTTCATTGTTCAAAACAGCGACGTGTTAAATTTTAAAACCCTTTTAGCCCTGCAGCTTCCCCAGATTCATAGCTCTTTGTATTCCGGTCAGGTATCTAGGGTTTTCCATTCATGTCACGTGAAATTAAGTTCACTCGGAAAATACTCTTTTCTGTTCGACAATAACCTTGATAATCTTATTCATATTTACTTCTTACATGTTCAGAAATTCCGTTACAAGCAATTGAAATCTGTTAACTTAACAAGTTCGTAATTCATAGTCGAGTTTAATTTCGCGCTTATCACTTGACCATGAAAGATATGAAAATTTAAGGAAACTGAATCAATCTACTTGTGTATATTAAAATAATTATATAATTATATAATAATTTATATAATAATTTTATATTCTTTCTTTTGCAAGTACTTTGAAAACTTTTTTTATTATTTCGGCCTCACCAAAGATTTTTTTTTTTTTTTTTTTTTTCATTGCACAATATTCAGCTAGACTAATGAAAGGGATTTAACCGGCGGCGGTATTATTCATAAAAGTAGGTTTAAAAAGCGCACTATACCGAAGTATTATACGTTTTAATAAAATTTTTTTTTTTAAACTTCCATTAAAATTGCATAATTGATTTTATAGTTAAAATGTTATTTAAATTCTTTGTACTAAAGTTTCGCAATGATTTTTGATTCCAAAATACATACTTTATCTTTTTGAGCTTTTTACCATAGCTAATTTCATAAAAGTTCCCAATCAATGCCAACTTTTATTTTCGTTGAAATTATCACTTTGTCCTATATTCTAAAGCGTACATTTAATCTACGATACGAGTATTAAAATATGAATTTTACATCTTCTCTATAGTTAACTCAAAAGAGTGAATTACGGTCTGTACAGATAACATGAATACTGAATACTTATGACTTCTCAAATTTGTGTCTAAAGAAGCTTATAACATTTAGTTTTAAATCAGATCAAAAAAGCAGTGAAAACTAAGCCTGGATAAAAATGTTTCAACGTAGTAAATGTTCCAGAGTTTAAAAAATATATTCCCTCTTTCAGGATTTTTCTTTCATTTTTTTACGGCTTACTTTCAGAAGAGTCGATTTTATTAACTTCCGATCATTTCACTCTAATGCTTCCGGTTCCATTTTTATACCTGACACAGAAGGTTTTTTTACTTATATCTTTAAAAAAAAAAAGTAGGGAAAAGTTTTTACTGCTTAAACGCCAGAGTTTGCAAAAAGTGAGGTAAAAGAAATTACACGAAAAAGAAAGAACTGAGAGATGTCACAGCTGCATGAGCTCACTCATCCTCGAGCGTTTTCAAATATCGATACTTCAACGAGAAACGCTTGTTCTTGGACACTCGACGATTTAAGTATATGCCTACATTTAAAGTGACAATATTTCCATTTAAAAGGCATTCAAATGAATCTTATATCAATTTATAAAATGAATTTCAAGTTGAAGTATTGTTTCAACCAGAACTAAATAGAGTTTTTCCGTTAAGTAAAATTTATATTGTTTTTTAAATACATAGATACGGATAATTTGACATTTTTTATATTATGAAAAAGTAGCATTTATTTTCGGATAAAAAAAGATAACTGAAGGATGCAGTGATTGGGTTCAATTGAAAAACTTTTCTTTGCACTTGGCAGCTTTCTGCGGCTATCTGGTTCAAGTGAAAATCAATTTTTCCTCTAAATTCCTATTCTTCTCGCTGTCAAATATTTTCCAATTCTTGGAAACAATCTGTCGAAAAGTTAATGGTTAAAGTTTAATCTTTTCTTCTATCTCCCTCTAGACTCGTAATTCACTATTGTCTTTTGCGAACCTTTCTTAATACACGGAACAGTTATTATAGAGATTCTTAGGGGCAACATTAATATAGAGAAAATCTCTAAAGGTGAGAGAAAGGACTTTTCTCGAAAGCACTCCATTATCTAAGAACACTTAACAAGTGAGCAAATCAGTGAAATGTTCGGAGTGTTTGTATTCCCTTCCTTAACTCCTTTCAAGCCTTCGAAAGACTTTGCATCTGAGTTAGTGAATCAAAGTTGCGACGGTCTGAAAAGTATTCATGAATATCTTGAAAATTGGCGATTCTGTCGAAATTTCCTTCAAAGTTTATTGAGAAATATTTTCAATGACTATTTTATTTATATATTATTTATAAATTCTTAACGAATTTTTTCTGGAATTCAGTAAGTTTTACTGTTTCAAATAGTAATTTTTGCTAAGAAAATTGTAAACCCTGTTATATTTTCGTTGCAAAAGTTACAATTTGAAATAGTAAAACTTACTAAATTTCAGAAAAAATGCGTTTTAAATCGTAAATTCAGCAATTGTCTTGCTTCCGTGTAGATTTATTGCATTTTTATGTAGTTTAAGGTGTCAAGCACCTTTTTCATTTGACAAAATGCCATTATGGAAATACGATTTGTTGAAAGAGAATTCATAGTCCATATGACATATTATTCCACTTAATCTGCACTATATAGAAAGTATGATGCTTTTTTTTTATCGATCCAAGGATGCAAGTAGTAGACCTACGTAGCACGATTTTTTATACTTCCGGATTTTATATGTATACATAATGCATTCACCCTACGGGAGATTGAATTTACAAGGTGTTTCCCGAGTTATCTTGATATTTCTCGGTACTTAGAAAACAAAAAATAGAAATCCGATGAAATTATTGGGTCCCATACATATTTTGGAAATTACATATAGGATACAAGTTTTCTTTCGCTTTTAGATTTTCTTTCGCTGTGTTTAATACTTTTATTTTATTTTATATAAACTCACCGTGAAAAACAATGCTGACAATATGTGCCATAAAATTCAGGTAACAAACAAGATGCCAATGGTGGTTCTATCGCTAGTATGTCGCCTGGATTAATTTCCATTCTTGCGACAGCCTGTCGACCTGCCGTGGCAGATTCTTGAATTTCCACGAGATTCGAGGCGCCCGGAAGTTCCGGATTCCGTCCATAAGTTAGTTCTGGAACTGCCATTTCACTCATTAAAAAATAAAGATTTCCTTTGTTTGCCAAAGGGATGTTTTAACTAGAGAACTCATTATTACAATTCCCAGAGTACTAATTATACAATTTTTCCTAATTAACTCATCCCCATACATCTACATTTTTCTCATCTAATGATATTTTCTTTTTGAAATAATAATTGAGTTATTCGCTAAATAGTTTTTTAATTGGATCATGCTAATTTGTACAGTTTTAAACTGAATCAGTTAAAGTTAGGAAAGTTAAAAGTAACCACGCAATATTACTTAATTAAATGTTCTATAATATCATTTTTTATCATGAACACCCTTTTTTACTTTGAAATGCAGAAAAATGAGAGTAGGCGATAAGATATTGCTTTATAATACATCCTCGTCAAAATTTTTTATTTTTCTTTTTTTGATCGTGAAAAACGTCATGCCGTCGATCAAGTGGTGTAAATGCAATAAACAGCGAGTTTCGGAGGCACATTATTTCTTGAGTACTTCTCTATTGGCACGTCGCGGAATTCCATGATGCATATCCCCAGAGCAGACACGACATAATTTGCATAACCCGCATCTCCCACAAATTAAATATACGAATGGTATTAAAAGCGCGACGAATGGAATCCTATGTTTCCAAAATTGCTCATATTAGTCGCACTGAGCTGATGTCCCTATTTTTAAAACCAATTTTTCAACAAAATACTTTTTTAAGAAGTCTCCACTCTTTAGGAATATTCCGTATAAATATGCCTTTTTTTTAAACCGAATCTGTTATTTGTCGATGAATTCATCAAATTATTAAGATCCACTGAATGTGAGTTTATACAATATTTCCAATATTCTCTTGAACATGGAAACCCTGACTCCGATTTTCTATTCTGATTCCTGACTTTAACAACCCTCTATTTTTTGCATTTCCATCGGTTTTCTGTCATCATTTATTTTCAATATCGATTTCATTATTCCCAAAAGTCGTTAAAAATGTTACAGCAATGCAAGAAAACGTAGTATGATACTACAAATAGTTTCCCTCGAATAAAGTAATTGGTTTCAGTTAGCTTTGTTTTCGATCCGTTGTTATACAAGAACAGCAAGGCTTCTGAATTTTTTTTATAATTTGACTTACTTTGAATATAAAATACTGTAGTATCCTGGTATTTAAAGTATTTATAATAAGCATATATAATATATATACATATATATGTTGGAACTTCGAACTCGCAAACTCCACACAGATATATTCCAGATTCATGCCCACATTTTACGGGGAATGCTTGGTAGGTATGTGAGAAAGGGGAAGACAAAATTCAGACGTACATATATAACCATCTACGTATTGTATGGATATATACAAGTTGTTAAACCGAATGTATAATGTTACAACTACAGTTTAAGGGCATGTGATACTTTACCGTAAGAGCAAATTAGTTAAACCAATTATACATTCATAATAATAAATATTTTTAGGAAATGAGAGTCAATAAACCTTCATCTACATGAGACGAAGGTTTATTGACTATTATTAGTTAAAAATATTTATTATTATGAATGTATAATTGGTTTAACTAATTTGCTCTTATGGTAAAGTATCACATGTCCTTAAAACTTAATTGCGACCTCGTATTTGATATATACTTATACTAGGAAAAGATGATAGTTGAAGGTCATATTATGCCAATAGAATTCTTCGTTTTGATTTCAAAAAGTAAACAAATCTGTCCCTGGGGCGTGAACAGTCAAATAAGAAGATTGGTATATACAAGGTATCAGTTCTCGGTTACCTTTTGACCCATCAGGTTCTTTTCGCCGGCAATGCCTTTGATATAGAAAATTTTTAATTTCTGTTTTAGTGTTTATTTAATCGATGTGAAATATAAGTGATGCTGTAAGTAAAGACGGGTTTCCAATGATGAACATTTAAGGAGATTACGTTGATATAAACAGCTAGGTACGATTAATACTTACTCGTTTCGTTCTTGCTTTCTTCTGACTTTTTCCAAATTGCCAAACATTTCCCAGAATGATTTAAAAGGTTCCGACATTCATCTCTCTTTCGCTGCAATTTCTCCCTGAAAGATTCAATGAAACGAAGTGCTTTTAGTCTGATTCTAATTTATTCACAAACGGAAATTCTTTGAAAAATAATTCACGATTGAAGTGTAATTTTTCAGACACTCGTACTTTGAAAAAATATCATTTGTATTTCTAGATTTTGAAATTTGAACTACATATTTCTACTCTTTGATCCTTTTTTGCTTGATGCTACTTTTTATGAGTTTTCTACTTTTCTTCAATGTCATCACAAGAAACTTCGGTTGTTTTTATTTTATATGATTTTTTAGATGCTCTGCTTCTTTTATAAGTATTTGAAAAATAGAGTAAAAATAATTAAGCTAATCATTAATTCAATTATTTTTCTTCTTAATAGAACAAATTTAGTGTGAGAATTAAAATGTTGATAACCACCCTTGTTTAGAATAATTTATTCTGTTAATTGCACGTTTTATTTCACTCGAATCGGTGTTCATTTCATATGCTTTGATGAAATTAAAATCAATGTAAAGAAAATTCGCTTCGGTTCTTATCTCATTAACATACATTGAAAAATTTTATGATAAAATGTATTTGTAGATAGAATATTTTATTGTGTAGATTTAATTAATTTTCTTTACTGTATGCAGTTTCTCTTTACTTGCATATTTTGTCGTTTTTGTTATATATGTATGTATTAATTTAAGCATTATTCGCTTCGAAACCCTGTAGAGAATCTTAGAATGCATAATCGATCAAACGGTGAGGTATATAGTCATTTGCACTATATTGCTTGTATTTCGAAATTTCCATGGCATGTGCGCAATGTTAACACACAGGAGTATTCCATATAATTCGAAGATTAAAAAATTAAATAAAGCAATCAATTGCTTTATAGTAAGCATTTTTACTAATCTTTAGTAGAAAAATGCTAATTTAGACTTGGAGAGAAATTTCCTGTAATTAAATTTATGGCAACGTAGACCATCATAATAAGTCAATTAAAAGAATTTGTTTATATTCAGTAAAATTCCTATTTCTTTCGAATTTTCTTCGAACCCTGTTTAGATTTCCTCTTCTGAACAGATTTTATTTAGAATTTTGTACTTTCGACTTTCTAAAACTTCTCACGCTATAGCGTCTTTAGAACCGAGTTTAGAACTTATAAAAAAATATATGATGCTGTTCCTTTAAGTAAAGTTACAAAGTTTGAGGAACGTCAGCCAAAAAAATGGTGAAATGACCCTCATAAACCGCCGCGTCCGTCAATGCACCCAGCGCAAGCCAAGACCTGACGGGACACCTTCATCTGGTAGAAATTGTCATCAGGCAAACTCTACCAATAAGTTAAATGACTACGTTGCCAAGTTTTGCTTTCTCTTTTTTTTTTAAGTATTTCAAAAGGAAAATATCCTTTTTGGAAACGTGGGAAAAAGCCCAAAATGGACCTCTGTAGATACTTTTAGCCTGTGCGTTCGAAACAAGCTCATTAATCGATTTCTCAGCTGCATTTGGTCCTTTCTTCATATGTACACGGAAAAAATAAAATGGCTGAATTTACCATTTAAAATATTTAACATGCACTCTGAACCCAGTTTTCCTGGAATTTACTAACATATACTATTTCAGATTGTAACTTTTGCAAAGAAAAAACAGGGTTTGCAATTTTCTTAGCAAAAAATACCATTTTAAATAGTAAAACTTACTAAATTCCTGGAAAAATGCGTTCAGAGTGCATGTTCACTATTTTAAATAGTAAATTCAGCCATTTTTTTTTTTCCTTGTAGGAAAATTTCAATAGAATTCTTTTCAAGAAAAAGTTAAAAGACAGTGCTTTCATTTTCCGAAGGTTTTTAACTATTTATAGAAATTCCATTCGTGTCCAAATAAAATTCATTGAATTGAAATCGTACGTGAAATAAGTATTTTAGCTTTTCTGGAGCTCTTTGACTGCACATATCATCGTTTATTCGGCATATTTTCATGTTTTTTCTTTTTGCCTCTTTAGATTCTCTCTAAGACCTCTTGTCGTCCACTCAAGTTTCCAGAAAGATTTTCTTATTATAATGTCCTTTAAAATATTTGTATGGGATCTTTCTCCAAATTGAAGTGTATTTTCCTAAATATACACATGTGTATTAAGGCTTCGAATATCCTATTTTTCTACCTTGTATAATATATATTTTTTCCAAACCTTCTGTCGGGCTGCTGGAATTTAAGAGTTACGATAAAACCTTCGTAGAACGTATTTGCGTAAAGAATGCTGCGCAAGAGATTGGATTCTACGGAGGTTTTGCCCATCTTGTTTCTGTGAATGTTCCGTTTTTGAAATTATGACCGTATACTAGGAGAAAAATTAAAATTAGCAAGAAATTTATAATGGTAAAAGGCGGTCTCTATTTTAAAATCTAAATGACATTGGAAAACTTTAATAACCCTTTTTATAAAGTGTACTTAATTAAATTGTTCACTCCTGCGTCAGCCAAGTTGGCCAAGTAGAAGGCAAACATCTACCCCAAACTTCTGCTCTTTAAACTTGTTTTAATTATAATATTGCAGTTGCACTAAATATTATAGGAAACTTAAATTGAACCAGATTCATTGAAATGGATGTTACTAATGCAATATAATTATGTAAAACTTCTTTTTCGAATTGCAAGCTTTGCAAAGTAGAATTTTCACCTGCTTCTTCCGGTTTCTGTCTTTATTATTCTTAGTCACTAAAATCGATAGAGCGTTAGCTGCACGCTAGGAATAAAAATTATAGCATACTCATACATTCAACTGCATCCTCAGTAATACTTCACTAGTTCTTATCCCTCTAATAAAAGCGACTAAAATTTTCGTATTATCTGAGAAGATTGATTACGAATCGTTTCTTCAAAATTATGCTAAGAGCTAGAATCACAATAAATTTCATCTCTCTTTAGTCTTATGTATTATTTACAATATTATTCTTTTTCAAAAGAACAATATTTGCTGCAAAAATATTTTTTTGAGATAATATGTAAATGAAAATCCTCTGTAAATTCTTTCAGTAACTATAAAATTAGTAACTATAAAATTCAATCAAAACAGTTTTTTGATCAATTAATTTTAATCAAACCTATCGATACTTGAGAAACATTGTGTGTCTTCAAATAAACATATGTTTCAAAACATAGTTTATAAAAACGTCCCTTCTACAAATATATTTTATTGGGATTTTTCCAATATATATTTTTAGAAAAATATACAGATGTATTTTTTATTTTATATTCAATATAGACAAAAAAAATGTCACTCATTATTATCTATCATTAAATGATTTTACTTTTGCAGTGAAATATTCTGTATATTTTTTAGTATATTGTTCTGTATATTTTTACCACGTTGTCTATAACTGTCGACTGTGTCGCAGTGTCGCACCACGCCACGATGCAGTTCTACTTTTCACGTAACTCACGTAAATCTTTAGACTACAATTAGGGGAATAATATGTCCACAGGACGTACTGCTAGGATAATTAAAAAATTTATATACTTAGACATTCTTTTATTACTAAGGTAAGAAGACTAAATTATAGTGCAAGCTTCAATGTTCTTTTATTCTCTTAATAACTCCAGATATTAAAGGGCATGTGTTAATCACCATAAGAGCAAATTTAGTTTGGTCACCTTTATGTTAACAATAATAAATATTTGTCGCTAAAACTAGACCTAATCTTCGTCTGCATGAAACGGAAGTAAGTGGCCTAGTTTTAGCGAAAATTATTTATTATTTTGAATTTAAAGTTGGCGAAACTAAATTATTCTTATGGAAAAGTATCACATGTCCTTAAGAATATTCTCATTTTCCCTGTGGTTGTTTGAAAGTTTAATTATATAATTTTCTTCCCTTAATTACTATTGCAAAGAGATTATAAAATTATGACATCCCCATTTGGGTATCACTTTTGAGCTTGCGGAAGCATATTAAGGAAAAGACAATTATTATATGATATCTTGATTTTTCAAGGTTCCATGTTATTTTAGAGGGATGATTTATGACTCTTCAGGAAGAATTAGTTGTAAGATATTAAAGCCACTGTCAGTAAAACGATTAAATTTTGCTTGTGCGAGCTACGGGTGCTTTTAGAATCCTATTTTAAACTAAAGGAGAGAAAATCTTCCCAACAAACTTGAGAATGATTGTACGGCATGCAGTCAAATTAACATCATTTTCCTTCCGTTGAGAAATATTAAAGTATCGGAATTTTATTTTATTAGAAGCAAGTATCATAATAAATCCAAGTAAGAAAAGAATTTAAGTTTTTGAAGAATTGTTTCGAGATTGCTATATTTTAACTCTTTTTTCCCTATAACAAGATAATATTGTCGTTATAACGACTCTCTTTATTCTGATTGATCAATAGACGTTTTCCTAATATAATACGAGCAATACAGAGAATAGCAACCGCAATTAATAACAGAAGGGAATTGATTAATCAAAGCCGATAAATGCATAAATGCTGCGTACAAATTCCGTACTTAATCAAATTTTAGAATCGATCGTGCTCGATAACTCATTCAGTCGTTGTTGAAATTCATGTATAGATTGCAGATGATACGCAATAACCAAGCTTTGGGTCTTTAAATGTGTGGAAAATACTTTGAAATTCATTTTGCATACTTTTTTTTTAAGGGCATGTAATACTTTACCATGAGAGCAAATTAGTTATACCAATTATACGTTCATAATAATAAATATTTTTAGCTAATAATAAGAGTCTAATAATAAGAGGCTAATAATAAGAGCTAATAATAATAATAATAATAATAATAATAATAATAATAATAATAATAAGAGTCAATAAACCTTCGTCTCATGAATACAAAGGTTTATTGACTCAATAAACCTTCGTCTCATGAAGACAAAAGTTTATTGACTCTTATTAGCTAAAAATATTTATTATTATGAACGTATAATTGGTATAACTAATTTGCTCTTATGGTAAAGTATTACATGCCCTTAAATCAGAATTCAGAATTCTCAGATTTTCCAGAACGGATTATACTTCATCAAAAATTATGGATTAGTTTCTTTCTAACAAATGAGTTCCAGAAACGATGAAGAGAAAGCTCTTACTATTGAAAATTCACATTAATAAAATACTTCTTAAATTTAGTTTAACGGGTAACTTCTACGGAATTTGTACATTAGTAATAAATTAGAGTAAAGTACGAAAGGATACTATATAGAGAATGAACTAAATCCTTTCTTCGTGAGCGAGATAATATATATTAGAGCTACTTAACGTAGTTTAAAACAAATTTTCGAACTTCGTTCCAGCTGTCTCTCTCTTTCATCAATCCCGGTAGTCTCAACTCTCATATAGTTAACTTGATTCCATGATAACGAGACAACAATAAGGAGAAACTTCCTTAACTTCAATATCAATCTTGCTTCTAATTATTCAAAATTTTAGGAGTACCTAATTTTCAGGGATATTCAAATTCTGAGAATATATTACTAAAATGGCAGAACGTGTTTACCTGATCGTTTCAATGAGATCTTTCTCATCAACCATCTCCAAATCTTCAAGAGCGAAATTATATTCTCCGAGAGCGATGAGAGTATCGGCCCTCGCGATCAGGGCTAAAGGCAAACTTAAACCTTGATCCACAGTCTTGACTTTCCCTGAATCAATAAAATTGCAGAGTATTAAAATATAATCAGAAATGAAGATTGTAATGAAAAAAGTTTTTTAAAGATTTCAGAATTCTTAATTAGGAAAAGGTAGAAATTTAAAATGGGTGCAGTCTGAACTCTAACTGTTCTTCAAGATAATTCTCAAATTAAAATTGCATGAATCCCATTAAGTATATAAGAATATGTACGTTTTAATTCCTCGAAAGATTGACACTGCAGAGTATTATAATTTATGTAATTCTCACCAGTCAAAGGGGCTCTAAGCACTGCTTGACTCAGAAACAAGAGAGCCTTCTCGTGTTCAGAAGCGGCTGCTATTCTCAAGCCTTCGAGTCGCTTGTCCCTTGAAATTGTGGCATCCTTATCACGGTAAAGTTGCTTTACTCTATTTAAAATTTCAAGAACTACGTTCTTTACCCTAATGTCTGTAAGGATAGTTTTGATGCGTTCTTCGTCGGTCTGAAGTTTATCAAAGGTTTCTTCAATCCAGGAATCTCCAGCTTGCTCTATTACAGTCTCACTAAACTCATAAAAGAATCCTTTTGCACTTGAACGAAGTGTCTCTGATGAGCATAGTGATCTGTAAAATGGGTCCGGGAACTCCATCCTCTCTGCAATCATTAAATATTCTATCAACTTTCATTACACGGAGAAAACTGGATATTAAACCGTAATATCTAGCTATTTAACTATGGGACGATCGACTATCTAGATATTTAGATATAATATCTTGATATTAAAACTTAATATCCAGATATTAAAATATATAATCCAAATATTCTAACATCCAATATTTTAATATCTGGATATTAAGTTTTAATGTCTGGATATTAAGTTTTAATATCAAGATATTATATCTAAATATCTAGATAGTCGTCCCATAGTTAAATAGCTAGATATTACGGTTTAATATCCAGTTTTCTCCGTGTAAATCCACTTCCCCATTTGATTTCACTCGTAAATTGATAAAATAGATATATAAATACTTATTGAATCAAATTATTTATTTCGCTCGATTCTCTGTTCAGTACCTCATGATATTCGTCTGATTTTAATTTTTGAGTTAACGAAAGTAGATTTTAAAATTCCTGACAGAATTATTAAAAGAGAAGTTGAAGGCAATTAGTTGCCTTCATCAAAAAATAGAGTTTTGCAATTTTGTAAACTTTCTTTACTCTCTGACCGTTGAGAGATGAGTGATTCATTTTGATGTGACATTATAAAATCACGTTCTGATGAAATACCTGCATAAAATACATATATATAAAGAAGGTTCAAATATTTGTAGAGTAGTTTCCTTCATGTTCTTTCCCATCCTTCTTGTGGTTTACTGGGAATTAATTGGAGCTTAAACCCTTGATCAGTTTGAAATACGGGACTGAAAATGTTACCTAGATTTTGCGGTTTCTCAACACAGTGATTAGTTTCGAATTCAGTGCAATTTTAATACACTCTAAGAGAAAATGGTTTGGGATATAGGAAGTTCGTTAACTCATAATAATGCAGTAAAATCATAGAGGCTTCTAAAAAGTTTAAAGAGTTTGAAACTTGAAATCCAAAAAGTTACGCAAACATAGTTTTCTCGAAAAGCTTTAATTATCCTCACGAGAAAATGTAAAAAAAACAAACCGTTACGATTATTTTAAGATGTCTTTATACAGTTTTTGAAACCTTGCCAAGTAAAATGATGAGAATGTAAAAAGCCAAAATTTAAAAGATTAATTCTGACAGAATCCTTTTCCTTTTTTGGTGTTCATTTTTAAGTATTTACTCACTTTGCTTTGTAATTTGTAATCCCTAAATTTTTTAGATTCGTACAAAAGAAGTTCTTATTTCAAATGAAAACATCGAACACTTTTGATTCCGTTTTTGAAATCGCGCGTTTTAGTATAGGAAATCTGTTGAAGTATTACTAACTCTTAAATACGGGAATTATCGAATCATCAAACTCTAATAAAAGTTTGATTCAAACCGCCCGAGGAAACGAGAAACTATCATCTAGCAGTTTCTTTAGCTGTTCTTATAATTTTAGACTTGCTCCTTGATTCTCTTTCTATCGCACTTTCCGACGAGTATAACTTGGTTATAACACTCTGTACTTTCTATTTTCGACGTGAAGTTTAAAGTGGCAAAACCTTATATCCCAGAGTCCTCTAGCAGATATTTTAGGGGATTTAAAACCGATTTGCGGAATTGGTCGATAATTTAATTGAATCCCTGCAAAGCTTTGATTTTTCTTAAGAGAAAATCTATCAGTAGGGCTTCTTATCACGTATAATAAAATAATTCCTCTCAAACTAGTTTGTGACATTATTTATATTTATTGACAAAGTTTTCGTGACTTTATTTGATTTTTAGATATTTCTAGTAGGTATTACAAGAGATTTTAAAACATTTTTATGAGATATTACAAGTATGCGTATTTCCCATGGGATAAGAAAGATGCCCAGAGAGTAATTTAAAATCAGCTGGCTTCAGAGAGTGAAGAAATTACATTAGAAATGGTGAGGTAGACTTTGTAAATCCTCTTCGAAAGTATGTAAATTCAGTATGAAATTTCCGGGAAAAAGAAAAGAAATTGTAAATTCTTTCTAGAACCTAATTTTGAATAGCCGCTTACCTCAAAAAATATTTAATTACTTGCAGATTTTTAATTCGGAAAATATTATACTTTTATATTACTCTACATATATACACGCGGCAGTATTGTATTCTGTTCCTCTAATTTTCTGTATAAATCTTAGGTTTCCTGAATTAATTATACTATGCATCAGATTCGATCTAATGCTTAAAGCTTATTATTGACACAAGTTTCTCTTCCTTCGGCATTATACTTATAAGTAGTGAGGTAATCGGTTTTCATGGATAACTTAAGTTTCCTACAACTACAAAGACTTCATTTTTTCTATGGCCTATGGCCTCTCAAATAAAGCAGGATATAAAAAATTCCGTCTTATGCTAGTAGTCTCTCCGTATTGTGTCAAAATTATACTCAAGTCTAGAAAATATATGGTTTTCGTGACTCTATATTTCTTTCTTTTCCATTTTTCATTCACATATTTGATTTCGCGCTTCGAGTATCGCATAATACGGGTTTTAGTGCCTTATTTATCATTTTGAGTTAAAAAATAAGGAGAGCATATGAAGAAGTATTTTACACTGAGAAAAAAATTCTCGGAAATCAATAAATATACTTTTGAATCAATAGATCTCGTTCAAAAGCAGATCTTTTAATGATTCGAATGCATTTTTAATGAAACAAGAATTAATCATTTCCGTACAATAGTGATACTATAAATTTTAAAGTATATACATTTGAATCAATAAAATATCTGCTTTTGGACGAGATTTATTGATTCAAAAGTATATTTATTGATTTCCGAGTATTTTTTTTCAGTGTACCTCGAAATTTTTAGAAATCAATCTATGTGAGTTTTTATTATACTCTCATGGTTATCCGCTATAAATTGATTCCATACGAATCAGATTCTGTACAAGAAACAATTTACTACTAATACGAGCAAAATTGGTGCACTCAATAAGAGAACCTTATCCTTGGGGAACAAGATTGAATGTAAAGAAAAAACTTCTTGTGCAAAAGCAAGAAAACTAAGATTACGTCAGACTTTAATTATTTATATCAATTTAATCAAGTGAATTTTGAAAACTTTTATAGCAAATACAATTATGCTACAGACACATTGATATGTACATACAAAATAATTTCGCGAACGAACGCTACTCGTTTTAATCCTTACCAAAGCAATTGCGTGGTTGAAACGAAATGAAAACATTTCCTTTATATTTTATTCATGAAAAAGACATAGTGTTTTCTATAGAATTTAAAAAAGCGTGTTTTTAGACTTTTCCGAGCTACAAAACCACCACTCGTGTTCTTTGTTCGATCGAACTTTGAGCAAATATATAGGTGTAATGAAGGGAATCATAAACTTTGCAGAAGCTTCATAGTAGCCAGAATCTTGATAACGATTCATATGGTCAGTTCCATTCTGTACTTCTATAAAGTTTCGAATTACTATAGCTTTATCTCGCGTGCATTCTATATTTCTCAAAAAATTACTCGTTTCTTGCTTCTTTTAATATATAATAAAACCTATCTTTTTATTTCGATGCACGTTTTATATTTAGAAAAAAATTGAGATTGAAGAAACAGATTTTTAGTCGTTTTTTTAAAGGTGTTTGCGTTATGATTGCGTTATGATTGCACGCTAAATCCTACAAATTAATTAATTTTAATGATTTGTGTTTGCTATTATATTCACATTCAAGTATGGGAGGAAATTGAAACTTGTATCGATTAAAGTGTGTGTTAGAATCCAGATATGAGATATGTTGTCCATTTTCAACGCCACAAACAGTGGTACCTACATTGAAACTAAATATCCCTTCAACGTATAAATTAATTGAGATTGCAACAGCCGAATAATTAAATGTCTGAATTGATGAGAAACGTGAATAATTTTATGAGTTGTAGTATGTCAAATATCAGTTTCAAAATAAAAACATAAAATTAAAAAAAAGGTTAATTGTGTATGATTTAAAAAGTTTTTCATTTAAATATTTTTGAAATATATTAAAGGCATGAACACTCTAAATTTAACGTCGAACTCTTTGGTAATCGGCTTACGTACATGGACTGTAATCCACCAAATTCGATCCACTAATCTGTGTATCCGAGCGAATAAGGCCTTAGAGGACTACATAAATCGAAATTTTTTTTCTGAAAGTGTTTAGTGTGTTTTCAAGTATACTTTTATTAGAGTTTCAGATTTTAGAAGATAAGGTGGAGATTGAAGCTGTTCAGTTTTTTAATCAAATGAACTGTTGTGTAAATTTACTCAAGCCTATCTTCCCCACATTACTTAAATTACAATATAAATTATTAGAAATGCCCCAGATTTTGACTGATATTTTAACTGAAATTTAAAAAAGATCTCCGAAATTCCACATGCAATATAATGTTGAGTACCTAGTTAACAAATTGATTCTATCTAATAAGGATTTTAAATTATTATCGAAACTATGGAATGTAATGCACTTTTATCGAAGAAAATGGATGTGAGATTTTATTAGAAAATTTTTACGAGGTCACTCCTCTGATATATGTACAGAGTTTCAGGCAATAAATTCGCCATAATATGCGAGATTTCGTAACGTATAAACTAAACTTAAAGTCAAACCTCGATATCAAAGTGTTAAATCAATATGTATAACACACCAAATTCTAAAATGCACAACTCTCTAAATCTGAATCAGCGAAAACCCTACCAAATAAGTGAAATTCGCTGATGAATTAGTGAATTTCACGCCCTCTATGAGAGCAATTCCGCTGATTCATCAGCGAATTTCACTGATTTGGTAGGGTTTTCGCTGGTTCAGATTTAGAGAGAAGGTTCATAAAATCGAGGATAAATTTATATTTAGTGAAATATTTTTATTTTAGTGAAAAAAAATGTCAGTCTTAAAGATACATATTATATATTATTATTACCAGGCGCAGATCCAGACCTCGAAAAAGGTTGTGGGCCCCGACCAAGAACTTGTTAATTATTTATTAGTAAATATTAATTAGTAATAATTATTTATTATTATTAAAAATTATATATTAATAAATATTAATTATTTAATAATTGATTAATAAATCTAAATTTAGGTTGTGGGCATGCCCACCATATGGGTGGATCCGCCACTGATTATTACATACTTGTACTGAAATTATTAGAGATATTTTTATCCTCAGTCATTTTTCAGGGACGGAATATTGAAGATTTATAATTATAATTCTCAGATACACATTATATTTGATATTCTTTGTGTTTAATACACTAAAAGAGTCTGCGATTTATTCCTGACCAAGCAAGGCTCTATCAATCTTAGATTTCTTTTGCCAAGAAGAGAAGTATATTACAGGCTTAAAAATTAAATCCCATTACTCAGAACTCAGAAGTCTCCAGAGGGTAATTCCGCCTGAAGAGTACAAATTATAATATAATGAAATTTTATTGTATATTAGCTTATATTTTACTGATGAATTCTATATTTTGGATAATAATTTTAATTTTTTTTTTATTTTTCTTACAGAATCCTGTCACTGCAGATGGATATTTATTTAGTCGTCACTTAAAGGTAAATGAAAATCTTTCTATTAATATTACTAAAGTATGAATATTTTCAACTCCGGTTTCTTAGAAGTTTATGAATTAACCTATATTGACAAAGGCCACAAAATTATTTTATTAAATTAATTTACTTGTAAATTCATACTAAAATTTATTAATTTAGCTTCATAGGATTGGATCAAGTAATTCCCCTTTTTGAAATATATTACATTTTTATAGAAAATCAAGTGAGTTCGAGTGAAAAATTTAAATTTAAAATTAAAAATTTTTAGAATACAACAAGGAAATTTCTATATTTAAAGAATTCTAAAATAGATTTTCCATTTTCTGTAGCAACAGAACTAGATTGAAGCTATTCAGACCGAGTCTTTCATATGCAATTTCGCTGGACATCCTTTGCAAGCAAATATCATATAAAAGGCTGAAAGTAAATAGAGAATAAAAATACTTCATTTGTAAAAGAGGGATAAAAATACTTCGTTTGTAAAAGAGGGATAAAAATTTTTCAAAATAAAAATGGGACAAAATGAATTCTTAGAGAAAAACAGAACAGAGAGAACCAATCAAATTGGTATTCCCTTTTTACTCTGAGAATTCATTTTGTCTCATTTTTACTCTAAAAAATTTTTATCTTATTTTTACAAATGAAACATTTTTATCCACTTTTTACTTTCAGTCACTCATATATTTCTGCGCGAGAACAAATTTATAAAGCTGACAATTTGCATAGTAATAAATAAATGAGGAAAAGAATCATAAAAGTAAAATAACAGAAGATTAAAAAAGTTACATATAATGGTATTAAGTAATTTCATTTTTTTTTTCTTTGAGTACATGAACTCATCATCAACTTCAGTTTATACTTTAAAGAGTCTGCACAATGCGAAGTGATTAGTACAGTTGAATGGACTTCTATAAGAGGTGCCCTCAAGTCTTAGAATTTGCTCTCTTGAGTCAATTAATTAGTTCGAGAGAGTTTACATTCGCAACCACTAAGTCGATGATACCACAAACTAGTACATAGTGCAATTTTATTTCGGATATACATCTGGAATTTAGAAGCTAATATTCTAAAGAAAAAAATAATATATATTTGGAGACTTTAATAGATTAGATCGCGAGTAAAGTATAAAAATATATCGTCTTGAGCGAAAAAAAGTAGCAAACTGTAGAAAAAGTGGAGTAGTTTTGAAGTTTGTAATTTAAGACACAGATTCAATATACTTAAGGAAAACAAATTTTGCAAACTTTTGAGAAAACTATCAAACTTTCCAGAAGTTATTATTTCTTTATCCAAAGTTAAAAGTTTGAAGCTTTATTCAAATCTTGATTTGGAACAATTTATTTTTGTGTCCAGGACTAAAAGTTTTTGAACTTCATATTATGTCCTAAAAGTTAGAGTCCCCTAAACTAGGGACATTTCTTAAGTAGAAATTTTTTCGATAAATAAAGCAATAGTATTTTGTGTATCAACCTCGGTGGAACAAAAAATAAATTAATACCCACATTATTGTAAAAACTATATAGAAAACGTCTCAAAGCTTAGACTAATAAAATATCAAAGGAGCACTCCATGCAAAAATTCTTTCAAGAAAATCGATGCATTTTAATCTCGAGTTCCCTTTATCAAATATTTACTTCTTTTTTCTCTGATTTTATTGAAATTTCCAATAAAATCTAGCGACGATTATTAAAAAGGCATTTTCATTATTACTTTAATCGGCGTAGGTCTTTGGCTTTTCATTTCATTCGCTTTACAAAATTATATTTTAATGTATCATTCTTCTTTCCTTCATATCGAAATTAAAATTGAAGTATGGTCAAACATTCTTTGAATGATGGTATTTTTTTTTTTGTTTAATTATGTAAATAAATTTCGAAATAGTAAGTGATTAGACTTTTTGTATGATTAGTTATTTTGAATCATCATTCATGCATTTATTTCATTCAACATCATCAGACCATGGAAGTGGAATTGATTAGAGTGCTTTAACAATATCACATCTCCTATGTGAGTGTTATAATTCTCCCTCAAATTTCATAATATTCTGCAAGGGTTACAAATGTGTGTTCACTGACGCATAAACGGGACCTCGTTAGTTAAATAATAATTACCCATATTCATATACATATTATACCATACAAGGGTCAGCGTATAAAGTTTCTCTTGAAATACGTAATAACTCTCGAGATTATAATGTTGGGTTGCTAAATCAATATAATTATAATATTCAATACATGATTGCTATTAGAAATTCAATATTTCCTTCGGGATTGATAAATTCAGTTGTTATTCTGATATTGTTGTTCATTTCCAACGTAGAAAATGTCTTTCATATTTTAAACATCAATGTCAGGTTGAATTTCGAACGTCGTATAGCTTTCTTTGCCGTTAGCATCAGCTTTTGACTTCTGTCTTCTGCATAAATAATTAAACTTCTTCACTGAAAGAGCATGCAATATGCAAAAACCACAGGGAGATTCTTATAAAGTATTCTGGTTGCCTTCCAGTTTCAAGACTCTATCGATCTATATAGCAGCGTTTCAAACTCAAAGTTCCGCTCTGCCAGTAGTCCATGAATTATTATTAGCAAATTGGCTACCTCTGTCTTATTGACATACCTAGCTACTATCAATGATTTTTAAGTCAGATGAATGTTGTATGTATTTCTGTTTGCCTTTCCATGTTCAAACTTGGAATGGCAAACAGAAATTTTATGGAAATTGAAAAGGAATTTATAGTGAAAATCAATTACACTTTTGGTAGCTTAAAAAATTTTATTTGATACTTGCAATTTTTTTCAATCTTTTTATCGTTTTGAAATCCTTAAATTTAAACCCTGTCAAATCTCTAGTAATTCCTTCTTGAAATTTCCTTAAAATCACTTAAAATATTTTGAAATTTTCTATTAAGATTTTTCGATTTCATCTTGATATCAAATTTTTTTGAATCCTTTGCAATTCACCTTGAATTCTTTTTTAATTCTTCTGAATTTGCCCAAAATTTCCTTAAATTCTCTTCAATTCAGCTTAAGTTATTTTTAATTGTCTTTAAATTTGATTGAATTCGCCTTGATTTGTTTAAAGTTCTTGTTACTCTCTCAATCTGAATTAGTAAGAAGTTACTAATGAAATAGTGCCGATTCGTTTACTAATTCTCTTTAGTAAGCACTTTTACTATCAATTAATTAAAAACTACTAATTTGCAGTAAAAAACTTCTAATTCATTCAGTAAGGCTCACTAATTGATTTAGTTACCCTTACTAAATGAATTAGTTGTTTTTTTTACTGTGAATTAGTAATTTTTAATTAATTGATAGT
>CAJFCP010000128.1:2911659-2996278 GCA_904066005.1 Synergus itoensis | reverse complement strand
ATAGTAAAAATGCTTACTAAAATGAATTAGTAAAAAAAATCGGCACTAATTCATTAGTAATTTCTTACTAATTCAGATTGAGAGAGTATTTCTTTAGGATTCTTTTAGATCCTTTTTAATTCTTTTTAATTCCTTTTAATTTCTCCTGAATTTTGACTGTGGTGACTATATATATATATGTACTGGTAGAGAGTAATTTGATGCTCTAAAGGGCTAATTGAATGCTGGCCACTTTCTTCAACCCGAGAAAGCTCGAAGAAATCGATATAGTGACAGGTGACGAAGTGCCTAGACGAGTAGACGATTTAATGCTCGGTTTGATGTGATTATAGTGAACAGATTCTACAAATCGACGCGCTATCAGTGCTTCCCTTGGAGATGTACATATGCTATACATTATAACTGGAGTCGCGAAGTGATATCGATCAAATTCATCATGATACGATGCACCGTTATCATCGCCGCGGTTAGGCGTCCCGGCGCACTACCGGCATCAATCTGACAACTCTCAGTGCGCGACGCGATCTCATAGCGTTCGGATCGCGCGTGCTTTTATTCAATGTAAGAGGCTTTTCCCGCTCAGTTTATTTATCACGTGTCAAAACAAACAAAAGCTACTTCAAATCAAATAAACCTCTTTAAATTATTCTAGTCTATATAAAAAATTTTGTGCGAATTGTGTTCATTTGCGTAATTGATATTACGTTCATTGTGTCAGTGATAATCATCATTCTTGTTTGGAAAAATGAACATAATCTTGATTTTTGAAGTGATTTAATAGCTTTGATAAATGGTGAATACCTTACTGGATTTAAAAATTTTTTTTTACCTGTACGAAAACAGTGTGCCGCAGAGATTATATTTTTCTTCAAAATTTCTCCTTTATTTATATTTTCTTTTACCAATTCAGTCTAAAATTCTAAAAATATTGAGCAGGTCACTTTTTATTCATTAAAATAGAAAAAAGAACATTCTTTGACGGCTCTTTTTGCTTCATTGTTATCCCTGCGCAAAATAAACTTTTTAAAATTCCAAGCATTTCATCAAAGGACTAAAGGACGGCTCTTTTTTTCTTTATTCTTTTTTCGCTCTTTTAATTTTTAATAGCGTCCAAGTTTCGTCTGCGGGCAGCCCTTATAAATATTCAAAGGGAAGGAAGTATATAATGAAAAAGTCGGAATTAAAGTTAGTATTCGATATTCGATACTCTGCATAGCATTTCCTGTGTCATCCTTGACAAATTATCTCTTTTTGCTCGCGGCAACATACGGCTCACATTTCCCGCCATAGTCATAACACGGCAAACCCGCCCTAGCTGAGTTTCAAGGGTTCTGTATAATATTATTAATATTATGTATTCCGGGCGAATGTGTATAATTAAAACTGAAAATGAGTTTTAATTAACTTTAATAAATTGGTATGATAAAAAGCTCTTGAATTGAAGTGGATATGTAAATTTTACACAGTCATAGAAAAAATTATTTCGTTCTTCATTTCATGAATTATTGCAATAAGTAAATTTAATGAGAGACATAATATGCTTTCATTATTCTACTCTTAAATCTCATGAATCCTTTTTATCTTTTTCTTGCATATTTTCGGGAAAATAATTGCTAAAATGTGCATTAGCGGAGAGTTGACTGCTAGTCCCGACCCCTTAAGCTTTTTTTTTAATAATATAACCCACTAAATCCCACAGTGTAAATTTTTGATCCAAAAGTGGAAAAACAAGTCTTCTACATAGAAAAATGTAAATTTAATTCTAACTTTTCAATTGTTTTTCTATTTTACAACGCTTTGATCAAAACTTTTTGAACTTTTGGATCAAAATTTGACATCTTGGGAGTGTTCAATTATAACTTCATTGAATTTGACAATAATCTTCAATATAGACAATTATCGTATCATTTTTTTTTCTAAATATTGAAAGGGTTTCGGTGTTCGCTAAATGCACTGCGATGATTGGTCACAAAAATAAATTCAGTCAAAACGCGTCTCCTTTTTCAGAAAATTTCTGTTAGTTTTTAGAAACAAATCTTTAATCATAATTTATATACAAACTCTGAGAGTAGATAACCTTTTGAAATCCAAGAGAAGTTCTATTACTTATCAGTTTTGTTTAGACTAGAAATAAATAAAAATATCCATATTCAAAGATTTTTAACACAATATTCAGTAGGTATTCTCTCTCTTACCAACATTATTGTATAGTATATTTTACGTACTTTTTGCTAGTTTAAAATGACATTTATGTCTTCATGTGAAGCGATAAGATGTTATCAGATCAAATAAAACTATAATTTAATAAGGAAAACTCGAAGAAAAAGGCAAAAGTTGAAGTAATTGTAGCAATTATTTATACATTTTATAATTACAATTACGAGGAAATTTATTTATAATTACGTTCACATTTGAAGTCAGAAAAATTCCTTAATCTTAATCTTATTTCGAGATATCGATACTGAATATGGATTTCGTTCCACGTGTGATTCGTGAACCAACTTGGTCTCTTCTTCAAATGCGTTAACAGTTCTTGCAGTTTTTATTTCACCTCTTCCGACGTTTCGTGAATTACACTGTCTGCAGGCGGTCGAAACTTTTCGTGCCATTTCACACATACTAACATAAGTGAGGAAAACTATTCGTTTCACAGAGTTCACACTTCAAAAAAGGTTGAAAATCAAAATGGAACAAGTTGTTTCTCTTTTTGTTCATATTTAATGGTAAAAATATTCATTTTATACATATGACCTGTACAAAATGCATTATGAAGTCAAAAAATCCCCTATTACTCTCTTCTATTTTCTATCACGAGTGTATATATAATTATAATTTCATGCCGTTGTCAGAGAAATTTAAATTATGTACACCTGAAACTTTCGACTGCTCCGAATATTCGAACTTTGTAACGTATGCAATTTTAACTGCCCTTGGATTTTAAAATTTGTAATATGAAGCAATATTCAATTTTTAAACGGAAGTATCGTACAACAAACATTATTATTATATTATTTCTATTTTATTCTAAATTGAGAAATTTTGGTTGCAGAATAATATAATAGAATAACTTGAAAGAGAAATAGAGAACCGCAGAAAATTGACTAAAATTTTTTCCACTTAAAGTCGTATTCGAATGTCCTTTCTCAGCAAAAAGTAAGAGTAGTCGTTCCAGAAACTTAACTCGTCAAGTACTGAGCATAAGGAAAATAAATTTTCAAACTTGGTCTCCATATTCCTCCTTTTCATTAATCTTTCTAGAAATTCTCAAATTCTGACAATAATAGACACATAATTTTTCAATTATTTCTTCTCTTGATTTTTCAATTGAAAAAGTTTGTACATTTCTCAAGTGTAAACAAAATATCCATTTAAATAATGCCATGTTGCTTTCCATCGAGTACTTTATTGCGAAAAAAATGTATCGGCACACTTTTTGAGTACATAAAAATATTATAAAAACCAGTTAAGTATTTATCTGATTCAATGGAAGTAGAAAAGAACAGGAAATTTTTTTTTGCAGTATTTGTGAACTTTGTGCAATTTTGAAACAAAGGATTAAATGAGAGAAAGAGTCTGATGCTGAAAAGTAATGAAAACCCTCTGCGAATTGTAAAACAGTGTCGTGACTGATGAAGCTGTAAAACACGATGTGGAAGGTCTCTTAAAATTTCTAGTTTTGAGTCAAGTTGGAGGTTATTAAGCGGCGCGAGTGCGCAACTAAGGTACGTTTTTTATTATTTAGGTTGTCTATTGTTTTCACCTCGTTCTACCTTTCTTCCTGTTTATTTTTTGACTATTCTTATCAGAGACAGTTTACTCCGTACATGAAATTCGGACGAGAGAACAAAATTGAAAGTAAATATTAGGTTCGTGCCAAAATAATTGCAGTTTGTTTTATTGTGGAAGTCAGTAATTACTATTAATAGATTCTTCAGAAGCTAGAGGAAATGGTTAATAAGGTTCAGGTAATTATAATACCACTTGAAAATCCACCAAAATTGCACCTTATACATTTTCTTGGTTTTCTTAAGAGTCTAAAATAATATTTGAAAGCCGTCCCCTCGACCTCGTTTATTCAGGCTTTTCTTTTTGAATGCCTATTGTTTTCGTGAAACTTTTGATATTTAATTTGTATAAAACATAAGTTTGGTTCGTATTTACTTTCAAGCATTTTCATTTGAAGAAACTATCGAAACTAGATTCGTTTTTTAAGTGATATTACTTACTCCTGTATTTAATGAAAATACTATATGTTTGAAGAGTTGATTTGAGAAGAAGCCAAAATGTAAAACGAAGAATGCAATATTTTCATTATCCTTTTCAGCTTAACTCGTCTCTTCTAATTATAAGAAACATAACTTACCTCTATTATCCTTAACATCTTCCTCCTTGAGAAACTTGACTCTTTCTCGCACAAATTAATATTAACCCTTCTACAACAACGTGATTCATAGAATCTCATCCAAGCTCTGATTATTTGAAGCTGCGCATGGGTGATTATTTCTTATTTGTAATAAAAATTTTCATTGAAAATATTTTATTACTTTGAAATGGATTACCAACCATCTCAGCGTTCATATTATTGGCGTTCCATTTTTGCTCTGAGAATTCATTTTGCTTCATTTTTACTCTGAAAAATTTTTATCCTTCTTTTACAAACGAAATATTTTTATCCACTTTTTACTTTCAGCCGCTATATTAAGTTATGGATAAAAAGATAGGTGGAATTGTGGATAGAGGGAGAATAAAGTTTGATCGTTGTTTCTTTCCATTTCAATCTTGAATTTTGAAAATGATTTGGGTATTTGTTAATTGAATACTTGCTTCTAATAAAATGATTAATACAGATAAAACTTTGGGATAGTTGCACCTAATTAGATTCATAGACTTTGTTTTTTCTGTGATAAGATCTTAGTAGATCAAAGGAACTGTCTCATTCTGATATTTTGATAATCATTTATGACTATCGCAACATTATAGCTAACAATACGCTCTTTGAGAATCTGCAAGACTTAATAGAACTGACGTAGTAAAGCTACGCAAGTAATTGTTTAATTACATATAATGCCGGAGGGCGGCAAGACTAAACGTGACTGAATTCCTATGTTGCAAAGTTATTAGAACGATTAAAAGGAAAGCTGTAGAAGTGAAAATCAACGAAAAGACGAAAAATACTCAATAAAGATGAAAAGTTGAATTACGAAGAGAGAAAAGGTTGCAATAAATTCTCCTTTGTTCTTACGGTTATATACTATTGGAAAGTGTAGGGAGAAATGCTTTTGATGAAATATCTCATTAAAATGGACCTGGGATACAAAATTAAATAAGAAATAATAGAACACTTCTGTCGTAAAAGAAAATTATCCAAATGGAGCTATTCATTTGAATTCATTTTTATAAGTTTAATATCCACATTTATTACTTTTAAAACTTTTGCTTCCTGGCAAGCGTATTTTATAGTTTCTGTTATTCTTGTAAACTCCGAGGTTGGAAATGCTCATAAGCATCCATGTAGAAGGTAGTATTTCTGAATTTAACTTCGAATTTCGGTTAACCGTTTTAGTCAGAGAGACGTGCGCGAGTTTTTACAAACAAAATAATCAAAGTGTGATGATACGTATATGATGTAAGTTTGGAATCCAGTAAACAGACTGCTGCAGACTTTTGGATTCGTCCCAAAATTAGAAGTGAAGTGAAAAAGCAATTTAGCAATTCTAATGAGAACTTTTTTCTTGTAGGTCGCTATTTCCTATATAAATAACGAGAAAAATACTACTTATTGTTTTAAATAAAAAATTTTGCGCAGAAGGGTCGTATATTGACATTGGCTTAGACACAAATCTGAATTATTAAATTATTCAGTACTAAACGATGTTCCATTAGCAGCCCTTCCGGAAATAATTGATTGATTCTGAGTTAAAACGATTAAGAGCCAATTAAAGTTGAATCTTTTAAAATTCTTGCCATTGAAACTTTTGCAAAGATAAATTGTTTCCAATCGATTATTATAAATGAAAATTATTATACTCCACATGTCTGGTTTTGGTTTTATGCTTTTCCGAGGTGTCTAAATTATATTTGCTAAATTGTTGCTTCTTGACTTCCTTTTGTATATATACAACATTGGGTTAATGGATCGTTTAACAAAGTCAATTAGACTGCAAGATGCTTGCAGTCTACACAGCGCTTCTGTAAGATATGGTGGTACATATGCTTAAGAAAAGACAAACAAAGCAGGAAAACTAACAATACCATTGAAAAGGATGAAATATAGAATCTCTTGTATTAGTGTGAGTTTTAATGAAAGCAGTCGCATGCCAAACTTTGTTAACGTCGAAGAGCTTTAGAGTATCTCTGACTTTAAGGAAGAATTTGAATATCCTAAAGCCGTTGCTCGGCTTAGAAACTTGATTAGAGACCTATTTTGTTCTCTTTGGTGTTCATGATCTTCAGTTTCAGATGCTTACTAAATTATTTTAAATACTACGCGATGTGTGACATAATAGACACGTTTTTGCTTCGGGTAAATTAACTCGATATTATATGATCCTGCAGTTCCTTTCTGCCAAACAGCCTGCACAATTTTACCCTTTTAGACATTTAATGTCTTTTTTCTTTTGCCTTCCGCCTTATTAGCATCTCCAAACTTCAAGTGAGTTTTCCGATATCGTAGACTCTCGAAGTCCTTTCTCTAAAAGCGCGGAACAAATACCATTTAAAAGCTTATGAAATTCTACTTCTAATAAATCCAACTTGAGATTATTTACGCAATGGAAAGGAAAAGTTTTGAAACGTAATCTTGGGAATCTTATCTTGAATTTGAGTCCATGAACCATCAAACAGCGGATTAACAAAGTTTTGAGATACATACACTTTTGTTAGTTTGCTAATTTAATATTTCTCAATTTTGATTAATACATTAGGAAAATTACATTTGCTCTTAATTAACCTTCATTAAAAAATTTGGAAATATAAAAGGCTTATCTATACAAGGTTTATTGATTTTCTGAACATTTGCGTGTCGTCTCGAACCACCTCTATGAAGATTAAATCTTTAGTCCTCGCACGCGATTGCCATAAATTGTGCAGATTAAAAAAAACACACTTTTTTCGACTCTTTTAGTTCAACATAATGCATAAACAGTTTTGCAATTAATTAAAATATCCAGGTAATAATTGTTTTTGTAGAAGGATGTTAAATGTTGTTGAACAGCGTGTTCTTAAAATCGGTTAACTTTATCAGTGATATAAACTAAGCGGATGAAACTTTTATTCCTTGAAATGAATTGTGTTACTTTCAGGATAAGTAATGAGCAAAAGAGGGGAAATTTTTTCCTACCAAGTGCAACCTCTACTACTTTTACGACTATTGGTTCCGGTTGTGGTCTTACACTACAGAAACACGACTTTTACAAGAGTTTATTCACGCAGAAGTTATTTTATTTCGAACAACAAGTGAAAAGAGCGTTGAAACTCGTATTTTTCTAATGCAGTTACCCGCAGTGGTATTTCGAAATTAGTGTCATTCGGTGTTAGAACTGTCATGGTTTTGGTTTATGCCAGACATTAAATCCGGGTTTACAGAAACCGGAAACTGCTCTTTCCGTCTCCAAAGTGTGACCCGTTTGTGACGATGGAAAAAAAAATGTTGATTGTCTATTAGTGGAAAACTTCCATTCAACCCTCTAAAAATCACCTTTGGCCAGTTTCATATTACACAGTTATACACTGCATGTGTTCCAATTTTTACTCTTTTCTTCGTCCATACAAATGGAAATTTTTGCATTATTCATCAACACACTCAACTAAAATAACCTGTACAATGTACATCGATTCCCGTTCACATGCATTCGCTTGGAACATTTCAAAAGACTCTAAAGTCTTAAAAAATTCCATTAAAACCATGGAAATATTTAGAAATCCTTTCAAATACAAATAGTATGCTCTGAAACATCCTGAAATTTTTAATACCTTTGAAAAAATCTTCTTCACATTGAAATCTAGTCTGAAATCTAGTAAAATATTATAAATTCTTCTACTTTATGTTACCCACAAATAACATGAACTTATTTTTTTTAGTGCAGTAAAAATATCTTATTCACGGCGAAAAAAACAAATTAATTAATGTTTTGTAACAATCAAGGAGGGAGCGTGTCATAGGCCAATATTACAGTAGCGTTGCAAGGGAGGAGGGAGAATCATAAAGCTTTACGTAATAAAAGGACGCCAAGCGGTGTTGTTGGTAAACAAACAGTTGGCAAAACAAGGGAGTACACAGCACAAATTGAACCGAGTAATTTGCAGGAAAAAAAAATAATATTTTTGAACTTCATAATCAAATTTGAAAGCCATAAGTCACTTATATTTCAACGCGTACCTTTATCCTTTAGTATAACGCGCCGATTCGTGTAGTATATAAATACGTTGTACCAACACGAAAGTCATATGCAAATGTATATAATTTATATTCTCAGTGCTTTCACGACCGGCAAACTAGATGGTACTATTATATAGTTATAAGATCTTTCTCGCTTGACAATCTTTAAATGTAAGTTTTTTTCTCTTTTAGCTCGTGTATCGTATTTATCTATAGGATTATTATCCAAGTGAGTTTACAATACTCAAAAAAACATATAATTTTTTTTATCCTACGTTGCTTTTGATAGAGCAAATCCTCTTAAACGATTTTCTCGACTTCATCCGTGGAAGTGCTTATTTTATCGTTGGAAAATCTTTTCCTTAAGTTGACGGAAAAATATTTTCAACAGATTTTCGTATTTTTTTCTCCCACATATAAAATAAAATATATCTATTAATTCTTTGTTTCTTCAACGGGTGTTGTAAACGGTTAGATAAAAAAAATGTAAAGAACCAATTTTCTTTGCTTTTTCAATTTACATACATAATCAAATAGTATTAAAGCTGATTTTGCATGGTTTAAAATAATAATTCAAATCCAAGGATAGTACGTGTCCCGACTTTAGCCAGTGGCCAAAGTTAGGTGATTCTGCGGTCTCCTTACTTAGCATAAGTAAATTGTGTGAAATTAATTGCATTTCATCGACATTACTGTTTGGAAGTTCCACCTTATTTGATTTATCAGATATGCACGACTATCTGTGTAATTATAGATCGCGATTAATTATGCATGAGTGCCTGAAAATGTTTTTACTCAGAACAAGATGAGTTGCTTGAATGTAATATCGACATGTGCATACTTTTGAAATATAACTGTTAATAAATAATAATTAATGATCCATTATTTTTTTATACAAAGAGGAATTTATATAAGTATAATATAAATCTAATAAAGCATTTTGATTGATGTATTTTTTTTTTTTGCTTCGGAAACATGAAATTAAGCAGACATATATAACATTTAGACATAAATTATTTAGTAATTATAAATTCATTATGTTTGTATTAAAACGATGAATAATAATATGGCGTATATCATAATCCTATCAAGCATTTCGAATTCGTTTCACTGATTACATTCCGGAATCCCGCATATGAAAAATGCATTTCGCGTTCCCTCCCGAAAGTCCTCAGAGTAAATCATTATGTCGTTGAAAGTCAGCTCTGGTTCAAAATTAGCTGGATGAAAATTTTGCCTATTCGTAAAAGCATATTGATTCAATTTCGAGGGCACTCTGGGAAATTTCAACATATAGTCATTCAAAAAGATTATCTATTGCCTTTTTTTTCATAGACATCAATCTGCACTTTTTTTTCATTTTTACACTTGTAATTCGTTTACTATTACATTAAGTCGATATTTAGTTATTCTATATCGTGATTATTTTATTATAAAAAAAATATTTCCGACTTTTGTCGAATAAAGACCGGTGATGATATTCATTACTGAAAGTTTATTCCGATAAATGTGGCTGCTGACAAGTTCATTCTCGTGGTTTGCTTTCACGTTATGAATACAGCGTATCGACAGTTCATTTTGTATTTGACGAAATAGACAGGACAAAATAGAAAAAGTTTTTCAGAGATGTATAGCCAATACAATTGGTATTGAAAAAGTATCAAATCCAAACAAAATATTCGAATCAAAGTGCGTGTTCAATAGTTTTATTCAGAGTGACAAACAAATCGAGATATTGATTGAAAAGTAGTTATTTTATTGCGAAATGAGTCGCAAATTAATTATAGCCTGTCTGACCGAGTACAAAATATCTCGTCGAGTTTTATTCATTCTTATCGATTGTCCTATTGTAAGGTTTTTTATATCCTCCTCAAATTAATATTTTCAAATATTAAAATAAACTTTGAAGGAATCATATAATATTTAACAGCTAATATTATGTTGGAAATCAAGTTTTGCATTCTCGGTTTCAGAAATAAGGTTATCCAAAACTGATATATGTCTTATGTAATTCAAAATATTTTTCTGCATATGTACTTTTCTTCTGTATGTGTACTTTTTTCTGCATTCCAATCTTGTAGATAGAAGCAAACAACAGCTTTGCATTTAGATGAAAAATTGACGTTGTTATCTGCCTTGAATTGTTTTCTCTTAGAAGAGAATTCGCAACAATAAGTTGTTCAAAATCTAAACCTTATGGATGATAGCGTAAACTGGTAAAACATTGAGTTACTCTTTTTGAATAAAAGGCTAGTCATAGGGCGAGTATAATATTTCATAGCTGCAGATTTTATATTCCCTTGTGGGACGTCACGTTCATGGATTCGATCTTCGATACACTATCTATATGCGGATGTGTTCTAACAAATTTCAGTGATAGTATGCAGATTTTCCGACCGATACTATATATTCTATGGTGTATTTCAAAGTTCTATTATAATATTTTTATTCAACGTTGAAAAGTATAATACCTAATAGGTAGAGGTTTATAAAGTTTTAACAAGAAAATAGTTCAGAAAAAAATTTAGTAATTGGTGAAAAATAATTAAAAAGAAGTACTTTTTTATATTTTTTGCACAAAGTGCACTCTTGAGGCTGTTTCTTGTTTCGCAAATTCAATATTGATATTCATTGCTCTCAAGAAAGATGTTACAAAATCTAATGCGATCATAATGCAGGCGGCGAGAAACTTGCTACAAAAAATATTAACCTTTTGCTCTCGGATGCTTATCTTTACTTAATATTAGAGGAATGTAGAATGTAGATATATAAATATGACTGATTCTAAACTTCAGTGTAATTATTGTATAATTTATGATTACATTTTGTTTTTGGTAAATTATTCAAGCTATACTCTAAATCAATATTTTACCTATTCTATTTCTTATTAATATTAATATTTACTTGAATTAATTTGTATAGTGATACAATGATAAGCTTCTAGAAGTTTTTCTATAAATAAAAAGAGATGAGATTCACTAATATACTGACGAAACAAAAGATTAAGAGGTCTCTTTTGTTGAAGATTATTTAAGAGGGTCAAGATGTCTATACAAAAGCTTTTCTTTAAAAAATGCTCACTACAATATATATTGTTTTGGCAATAAAATTTCCTGAAATACTTACAAGGTGTAAAATTATTATTCACTTCGGTATGGGTATATACATTTATTATCACATTTTATAATAAAAATAGTAGATTTACATATCTTTTGAAGGCGCGATGCTGCAGTTCTGCAGTGAACAAAAGCGATTATGTAGAACATTGAAAATAGAAAAAGAATTTAGAGACTGCTTGTCAATTCTTATTTCTCATTCAGTTCACGTTTTCAGCAGAGGAAGTTGCTCAGCTATAGAGTACTTTGAACTGAAAGATGTGTGAACATTCTTTAAGGCGTAGCTTAAATCTTATCGCTCTGAGCAATTTTTTTTGCTGCTCTATAGAAAAGTGTCGCACAAATGCCTGTTATACGTTTTCCTTGAGGCATTGTGATCCTACATGCCAGCACCTAAAATGTGAATGTACAGCTTTATGTACATGGTCGCCATGTGTACATAATATAAACGCGAATTTCCATGCGGGTGTGTAAACAGTGGTGAAAATCACCTGCTGGTTGAACACGATTTATTAACTGCACAAGAGGATTAATGTGAAAAACAAGTCTTTAGTGGTTGTTTCGGAAATATTATTATCTCTTCCGCAGATAGCTAAGTGGTTCAATTTTAACAACTATATCATCCGGTGTATAGATTATCATCTGCTTGCCCATGAAAGTTTGTTCAAATAGCAGTAATTTCTCCCTGAAATTAATCCCATTCCTTCAATCTCTATTACGTGACCGAGAAGAGAGATCTGAGTATATCGTGGTCTGTGTACCTTCGAAAATGAGAAAGACAATATGAGCTAGGTTGGATCGCCATGGTGGATCGCTTAAACTTTACGAGATCATAAAAACTACTGCTGAGGAGGTAGAGCATTTTGCTGGCCCTTAAAATGATCGCTGCAGGTTGCTGGATTCTGGAGTTATTTAATGAAAAAGACGGAATATATTTGAATAATAAATTTTGTTACGTATATGTCAGTTTAAGGATACATAAATCTTAGCACAAAATGTGTCTTCATATATTTTAATAAAATTAAACCATATATTTTTCTAATAAAAATGAGTCGCGTGATTTTTCAATGGTTTCTATTACATATATCACTACAGCCGTCTAATTCAAATCTAATCTAACTCAAAGCAGACGAAACATCCCGCATAATATAATTAGTTAGTTTATGTTTCTTATTACTTAGTAGATTTTGAAATCTTGGAGAAATGCCACCGATTTGTATTCGCGGTCCGGCTTTTATGGGGAATCTTTTGAAAATGAGGGTCGAATATATATACATATATGTATATATACATCTTGTATATGTACAAAGGATTGTCCCCGACTTCACAAGTTATTCTCAATGTAATTCAAAGAGCGACTCGCGGACACTGTGTAGGAGTACATTTCGTAATAACTGGACATATCAAAATTGTGTTTACACAAAGCTTGATATATAAATCTCTCTCCGAATGTCATATGTTTAATTTGATAAGCGGAGATTTTCTGTGCAGTTAAAAATATGTTTCATATTAAAAATTATATACGCTTCAGAGCTAGGATCTTCATAATATACGCTTCATGGTAACTAGATCTCTGAAATTAAAAATATATACTCATGGCACTGTGTGTATATTGACGTATTTAATTTTCATACTTAGATTATAATATATGAGGTATATTATAATGTCTGTATAATCTGAAGAATATATCACGTATTAAATTGAGCTTCCCTCAGGAGGGTCTTACACAAATCATATTACCCATTTCAAATCCCTTGTGTATAGTGTAAACTTGTACAATTTACATACACTGGCTCACTTTGACATACGATTCGCTGATTCCTGTTTCAAGATTATGTATAATATAACGGACGGTAATACATTTGTAATTAGCATGTATTAAACCAAAGCAATTTACACGAACTTCACCCTTCAGATATCGTAAACTACCTTACAAAATCATGCAATATTTTTATGAAAGAAATCGATAAATGCTAAAATGCAAAAATGCAAAAAATACTATTGAATGGTATGATATTTGCAGGTAGAATGTGCTATAGACAAACTATATAGATTCAATAGAATTTTTTAACTGTGATTACACATCAACCATTTTATAATTGAACCAAAATATTGAGAGAATAAAGTAGTTTGACTGTGAAATCGAAATTTGCATAGGTGCATACATATATGCATTCAACAATTTATGTAAATCACAGAATATATGTTTACATGCATTTACTCTCCCAAATATTTGACAATAGTTACGAGTTTCTGAAATCCTCGAAAATAGTTCGAAAGACAAACAAAGCTGTCTTTAAGGTGATTTCTTCCTTTTTGTGACGAATCCGAGGGACGAATCAATCGAAGACCTGCACTTTATAAGATTATATATAGTTGCACGGTTCTCTGTACGATTATTCGATTTTTATCTTTCTTTGGTGTCTGGTTCTTATTCCAATATTTCTTATTTCTATTATTTCAATAAATTAAAAATTGTTGATTTTCTAATTTTCCCTTTACTGGAAACGAAAATTATTTCGAATCCGTAACCAGATCGAGAGCAATGATTCACTTCAGAATGAAATTACCCGGGTCACAAGAAGGTTAAGGTCGATTCGATATATTTATGTATTAGTTCTTACACTTTACTTTATAACGCAACGACCTATGTCATAAATTATAAAGTGTGCGTCGAGGAAATGTACGTATGTGTGAGTAACATCGATGCACTCGTAAAATGAAATCTTAACCAAAATACATGTACTCTCTAAACTTGTGAAATTTCACTGATTCCCAGTAAAATTCCACTGATTTTCAGTGACTCTTTTCTCACGATTTTAATTAGTGAAAAATCTACTGGAAATCAGTGAATTTTCACTGAATGAAATCTTGAAAAAAGAGTCACTAAAAATCAGTCAACTTTAACTGATTAAATTTTAGAGAGTAGACTGTTCTTTCAATGCAGGACTTGAATCCTGCATAAACATTTTAGAGCACGTGCTTCTTGGAATAATTTTTGGCGTGAGATATTCCTTTTTATTTGGTAATAAAATAAAGTTTGTTCGCAGCTTGTCTATCACGGAATGTGTACATAGACAATGCGTCTATAAACTTGAGACATTTACATACTTTCCAGAAGCTCGGACATCTCGTGGATCCCTCGTAAACTCGTAAACTTGAGTGAATTCCTGTGAAACAGATTGTGTCATACCTACCCTCGTTTCCAGATCACTTTGCATTTTCAAATTCATATCATGCACAATTCAATCATCTCTTAAATCTTTTTACGCTTCTTTCACTATAACCAAGTTTTTATTGGGGAATTTTTTTTATTTTCTAATTAAATTCACCCACATATTTTTACAGTTTTAATCTGTTCTCTCCGATGAAGATCAAGCTGGCAAATATTAAGTGCATTCAACAAGGGATGGTAAAATATTCATGAAATGTCCCTGTTAATTTTAGTACGAAAATTCGCTTCTCGTCTTCTAAAATTATCAGGAGTGTTTACAAGACTTGAATCTTATTATATTATTATATTTCTATGAAAATATAATATTATATTATTTTCATAGAAACCGAGGAAGCCAGAAGAGTCAGATTTTCTCTAGAGACTCACATATCTTATCCTATAGTTTTAATGTTCTCGCTCATAAAAACAAAAAGAAGATTAAGATAGTACCCGTCTTTTTCTCTAAATCTGAATCAGTGGTATACTTATCGCTGATTCAGATTAAGAGAGATAACACGAAAAAAAGAATGTGGAAAGAAATGGCTGAATTTACCATTTAAAATAGTCAAAATGCGCCTTTTTCCTGGAATATTGTAGTAAGTTTTACTATTTCAAATTGTAACTTTTACAAAGAAAATAGCAGGGTTTACAATTTTCTTAGCAAACATTGCAATTTTAAATAGTAAAAGTTACTAAATTCTAGGAAAAATAAAATTTTCTTTTTTCTGTGAAGATACGATTTTTTCAGCTCATTATTGATTAATGCAAAGTTCGAAAAATAAGAAAAATTAGTAGTTGTATATAATGTATGTATGTATAATGTATATAATATATGTATATATTGTATGTATGTATATATTATATGATGACTCAATTAAATGATTGTAAAAAAATTCTTTTCTACTAAAAGCGTATATTTTCTCTTTTTGTTTACGATTTATGTCTTACATTTTGTGATCGAAAAGTTATTCATACTCTTCCATTTCAATGCATAAAAATATGACAGTTTGTTCAGCTACGTATGCAACATTATGATTTAAAAATTTTATTTAGATTGATGAAAAGTAGAATTCATATTGACAGAGAGGCTTCATCACAACGCACCGTGACATTCTGCTTTATTTACGTATTGATTGTTGAGTCACCGGTACAGGATTGACATATAATGTGTATTTAATAATGATGCATTTCAGATTATTACCCAAAGCCGTCAATGGAATGATATCCATAAATTATCAATTAATTAAACAATTTTTTGTTGTCATTTTTACCTTTTCAAACTTTTTTATAAGGAGTTCACAGCGATCGGATAGATACGTGAATATATATGACATTAAATGCTTTTTAATTGATGAATTAAAATTGGTAGTCATTATACATATACGGCTTAATTAATTTAAAATCCTTCAAGAATTACATTAATTGCAGAAGATAGCTTAACTTTCATTTTCACAATTTACAATTCTTACAAAATACAATTCTTTGATTGTCTTTCATTTTAAATTTCACTCTATTTGGGAAAGGTATATTTTTGAAAAAGAGCCAAAGACCACACAATAATTTGTTAATGAAAGGTTTGGAAGAGTCACTGTGAATTACATTTCAGCAGAAAAGAGCTCTTTTATAACAGTTGCACGTGCCAGAGTCGGAAAAGAATATCAATGTATTACAATCTGCACAGACTGCCGACAGTTCTGGTTTCTTTCAAATTGAAAACATACAGTATAATTGAATTTCCGGAGAATTTAATGAGATGTATTCTAAAAAATCCTATAGCTCAAGTTTAATGCACTTCTATTGGAATAATAATTAATTTACCCTGAATTCTGGGTAAATGATATTTAAATAGTATTCACCACTTCTTGTGAAACCTCGCGTATACTCTCACGTTGGAATTTAATTAAAGTCTTCTTCAAACATCAAATTTTAAAACCTCTTTATTTATACCACAAAGGTTCTTCTTCTTTTAATGACGTGAATCAGAAAACAACTCAATTTGTGCTTAGCTGCGGTATTACATATACATATTTCCACTCGGTTTAGAAACGGTCTTTTGACATTTATTTTCTGTCGCGACCAATTCCCAAATGAGCACTTTAAAAGGAATATCTGAAGAAGTTTTCGATATCAAAGATATTCATTCACAATGCAGGAAGGTAGAGAATTGTGCTCCACAGTCGACTTACCACAAAATTAGTAGCCATTGTCATATTATTGGAAACCGATAAATTACGCAGAAACAAAAGTCTTGAAGTAAGAAAATTGGTCTTGTTATGAGAAAAAAAATAGCTTAAGACTAGTTTTAATTCTAAACTGGGCTTAAAGTGAACTGTGAGATACAATCTAGACTTTTTTATGTGTAATATATTGATTTATTGATCGCTTCGATAAAAAAAATCTAAGATTAAAGCATTCTTACTAAAATAAACCTTCATTTTCAGATCCATTTTTATTAATGAAATATTCTTGTTTTTCTGTTATAGGTAAGGATGATTTTCGAATTCTGGGAAACATAGAGGCTAACCATCTATGTAAGTTTATATGACCCATCAATTAATATTATCGAGTTTTATTTGAAATTCACTGTATATTCGACATACACTGAGAAAAATAGATTGTACCGTTTATGATCTTAGAAGATTAACTATGGGACATCGATCTAGATATAGATTATACGGTTTAACGTCCAGATTGTACGATTTAATATCTAGATCGCTGTCCCATAGTTAACCTTCCAAGAACATAAATAGTACAATTCATTTTTCTCAGTGTACATAAAAACAAATGAAAACCAGTTCGGGAAAGATATTATCTTTAAAAAGAGGGGTTTTCTGGTTAAGATATTAAATAAATATATATATTAAATAAATTTGCACTCGTTCCATGAATTTCCCAGCTTGGCAGAAGTTCAAAGAACAAGAAATCAAATATGCAGATGCACCCGAATGTTTGCCGATATAGTAGTTATTAATTCACAAAGTAATTTTCCTGTGTTACATGCATAATAATTTGAACATCGATTCAGAATCAAACGGCCAATTTAGATAATTATGAGCCTCGTTTTTCACTTCCCTAGGCTGTAATCCTCGTGGAAATATAATTTAAAAATCCCTTATCATCTTACGAGCGAACATTGTCGAAAAATTCATAACATATATGGCTCACGCTCCAATTCTACCCATAAGATTTGAATTTACGAAAAATACCCCAACTTTGATACTTGAAATTTTATTTTTAATAGCATATTTTGTTTTTAATATCATATATCTAGTTATACTATATATAGATGAAAAACTCTTTGACTGAGCATTCTTATTATGCACATTGCACATTTAAAAGCTTTAGAGAAGCGGAAGAAGGAAGTAGAATTCAAATTCATGGAAGATGTAGGTTTTAAAAAATTTCTATGAATATTTAATATTCTAATATTTCTTATTATAAATATTTTGAGAATTGAAAGTCTAGCCTTTTGATATGTATACTGAAAAGAAAATTTATTAGTGTAAATTGCTTTGATTAAAACAAATAATTTATTGTAACCGCATATGAAACAAATATTTTTTCAAATATATTACAAAACGCTTGTTAAACAAGAAGAGATTTCCTTTCAGACTTACTGAAATTTTATAGGTAGAATGAAACGTGAGCTTTCTATCTTATGTTATCTATCATGTGAATAAAACACAGAAAGAACAGAAGGGAACATTTGTGCGGGTAACTTTCACGTAGGCAAAGTTTAATTTTTTCGTATCGAAGCAAATGAAGGTACAGTAAGTTGACAGAGTTGACATGGTAACTCCGCCCTATGTTCATAGTATTTACCCATCTGAGGGTAATTTTTGTTGCAAGTAATATTTCCCCTGAAATCAGGGTTTGACTTGCACAAACAACGAAGAAAAAACACCCGGAGTCGTTGATAATAAATTTTCTCCTCCTCTCCCTACCTAATTCTCCTGACTCTTGACTGAGCTAAAAATGTCAGTGCAATTAAGCAAGCTTACTTTCAAAAAAGAACTTCACTTGGGAAAATTTTTCAGGAAGTGCAAAGAACGTTGTAACGTTCTAATAATTTTTTAAAATTACTTTTATAGTCTAGTATTGCTTAATTAAACTTCAAAAATGATGTCCTGAAATATGAACATTCTATCCAAAAAACTGAAGGAGGTACAGCCATTTTTAATTAATTTGAAATTAAGGTCCTCAATTTCTTTTCTCATAAATTTATATTTCATTTTCTAATTTCTTGGTTAATTAATTTGTGATATAGCGATTCTACATACTCTTTACTTTCCTAAAATTTGATTTTCTCTAGAAAATTGATGTTCTTGTACAAGCGAAAGGATGTGCCACCCTTTATGTCGAGGGTGAATAATTGGCTTTGGTTTAAGGCCAGACAACGTGGCGCCTTGAAATTACACCTGGTTCCACTTGTCCGTAGAACTCGGCTGATGCAATTGGCGATAATGCATTTGATTAATGCCAGAGCCTTTTCCTCCCAAGACGCTCGTTGGTTGAACGAACGATCTTCACGAACTGTTAATTGAGGAATCGTGATCAAAAGTCCTATATGCAATTTCGCGTTCTAAATTAATCCTTACCAAATGGCGAACCTCGCGTGCGTATTGAGATAATTTTTGATATGCCTTGTTTGATGAAGTAATTAGATTGTGGTCAATTTATCCCTCATAAATTAATTATATCGCTGTAATGTATATAAAGGGCTGAAAAATATCATATCCAGTTCTTCTATTCTCAAGTTGCTACGCCGAGCTATGGCTCACGCAATCTCTTCCCTTATTTCTCCACAGATTAAAAAAAGTCTTTACAAAAGAACGTGATTATACGAGTGAATAGTACACAACTGCAAGCAGTTTTATAACTGGAAGCAGTTTTATAATATTTACATTTCACTAGACATTCTTACAATATTCACCTATTTTGATTTAATTAAAATAATAAGGGAATTGAATCCACAACTGTGGATTTTTCTATTGTTTGTTTTCGGATTTTTGGTCAGTAGTTCTATAATTAAAAAAATTGAGATCTAAGCATTTTGACTAGAAGCCATTTCCTCTGTATTTTGTGCAGGGTTCTTTCGTGAACTGAACTTTTTCGTTTAAAAGCATGCATTTTAGCTAGTCGTATAATAATACTCCTGGGCTCGCTCTTGGGTCCATTATTTTTTTGTCGTGGAAATAAATTTACTTTGTGAATTAACTCACAATATTACGTCCGGGAGACGAACTATATATGTTACAAGAAGATCTCGTATATTATCCATGCTTTAAAAGTCATGTACTATAAAGGATTTCCTTGCTCAAATGCACTTGACAAGGTTTCGTAAGCAGCTTTTTCATTTGTTTCAAATGAGATATTAAGAATAAACTATATGTCATTTCGAGTTTTATAAAGAAGGTAAAAAAATTGATTAGGGAAAAAGTTTTTATAAACTTTATTGTAGATTGAACTGTCGCTTTTGGTCTTGTAAGTAAATTTGAAGAAGGAAATGATTAGACAAAGTATACTAAACTCTTTTATATATTATTCATGTGTTTTCAACCTCTACCTCAGATTCATTAAATCCAAGTGTGATTAATCTTGCTTGAGGATTTTTCTGTAATGGTGGCAGCTTCAAACAATTATTTGTGTGTGTAGTCGCTTCCATCTCTATTATTACGGTTTTATTATATCCGCTTCCAAAATGCTTACTTTGACAGTATTTCACCATCGGGTAGTTTGAAATCCTTTAGTAAAACGGTAGTTCATGAAAAGCATATCTTATCGATAGCATACAAACGACCCTTTCCTTCTTTCCTATAGAGGATTTTCTTGTTGAATTTCCCGTAAAAACACGAATTTCCTTTAACCAGGCCAACTGAATGACTTTAAAAAAGAGGGAAGATTAAAATTAAAGGTAAATATTTTACTTGCCTAAGGCAAATAATTGCTATGAATAATACACCAACATATACTTTTCTTCTAAAATTTTAATGTTAATATTGAGGTTTTGAAAAAATATTCCTTAACTACATCATTGATGTCAACATCATGCCAATTGTTTACATATTCGTGATCAATGAATAATTTAATTGTGTATTCTAGTCATTCAATTAGTAGAAAATTTCGTTAAAGTACAGAATACGTAGATAATACAAACAGATAACGATGTCACGTAATAATTTAATCAACCAGACAATCTTTGTCTGTGTGTCATAATCAGGCTGTAGTTATAAACCGATTAGCAATTATCAATTGAGAGCAGATTAAATTTCCTGTGCTATACATATATAAATATATACATAGATATTTTCCTTTCAGTCGCATAAATATATTCAACACGTTCCAAAATTTATTAACAATACCGGTTGAGTTAATTGAATGAAGTACACTTTTGAAGCTGTCGAATCCCATGTTAATTGGAAAAGCACCCCATAAAAGATTTATACGACTGGGTGTGAAAAAAAAGTCTACAATGTTGTCTATAGTACCCTTTCACTGAGGATTTGTCAATCTGATCGTGCAATGTAGATGAATGGCCGCGTAAGGGTTCTTTTAAAATTTATTTTTTATGCGATTGATGCATGATTGAAAAGTTCTGAACGTTCAAATGAACGAATTTTTGTATTGATTGTATTTGTAACTATAAAAAGTTTTTAAGTATTGATTCATTTACATTGAAAATAATAAAGAATGAAATAAACTTGTAATTCTGATTGTTATTTTTAGTTAGCAAAATATTTCTGGATAAAATATAATTTGAAAAAAATATTTCGTTCATTTGAACGTTCGCAACTTTATTCACATATTGATGCTGGAAGTATTTACTATTTTCAAAAAATCACGATATATTCAGTACTGCATCAGCTAATCTGAATTCGTTGATAATTAACCATTTAACATTTAAAACAATGCATTCAACGTGATATTTTTTTCCAATATGCTTGTTCTGAAATTGATGCGAAAAGGTACAAACAATTTAATCCCACTGTTTCATAAATTTCATTTCACGAAGTTTTTAATTAGGAAATATGTTCATGTTTAATTAATCAAAACATAACAGAAGGTATTTTGTAAATCTGATTGTTTTTGCTTTATCCCCTTCACATTGTTAATGGTTACTATTACATTGTGATCAGTTAAATAATATTAGTAGGATATATTCTCATTTGTTTTAAAATAATATTTGCCAGTAACATTTGACATTCGTTAACGAATGTGCACAACTTTTTTACGTAGTTCTAAATTCGATTTTTAAAATTTCGTATTTTTGATCTACACTAGTAAATATGCGCTAAAATAATACTAGAAAAATTCGAAAAAAATGTGGAACTAACAAATGCATGCCTGAGTATTTGTAATTGCTAAATTTTCGTTAAAGAATGTTATGGTTTTGTTTAAAATTTCAATTTACCATCATGTTTCCTGAGAGACCGCAGTTTGTTTTACCAGGTTTTATCGGAATTTCTAAATACATATCGTTCTCGGTATATAGTGACAAAATTTAACCATGCAATATTGGATTAACTTTTTTAGTGTAGAAACATTTTTAAACTTTTTACCTCGTAAGCGTTCAAACACACAGAGAAAATGAGACTGTTTACTTTTACCTTTCATACTATAATACTCATGAGGTTTCAGAGGTAGCGCGATACTATAGTTGATCCTTAACAAAAGACGCCGTTGATAAACACACATGTAACTCTATAAAAAAATTTCGACAAAACCTCTTAGCTTAAATTGTCTACAACTCCTAAATTAATGTGTGTTCAATTTTACATTTAGGGGTTTAATAAACTAACCGATTTTTCTTTCTTAAAGCCGGCCTTCTGAGAATGTTTGTTTTTACAAATTCAAATCGTTATAATTAGAATAAAACATGCAATATTATTTATTATTATTTATTATTTATTTACATGTTTTTAGGGTTACTCAAAAATTTATTTTCACCGTAACTGTATCAATTATATCGATTTCTGTAATTCATTGTAATTGTGAGACAATATATACATAATCGTGTATAGATTTATGTATATTTCTGCCATTCTTAAGGTTTCTGGAATAGCTTTGTGGTATTGAAGCAATTAGTATTTTAATGGAATTTATAGCACATCAAAACTATTCCCCTTCATCTATATGTCTCCCCTTACAACATTCATGCAGATAACGTTTTTACTAACGTTATCATCGCTAAATAGAAAATTCGTACAGGAAGTTTAATATATAATTTAATATATATATTTACATATAAGAATAATTTTTATAAAATCTTTTTACTCTGGGAATTGATTAAGATAAATCACTATGCACTGTGTCTGGTTAAGTGCTTTTTCTGCCATCAAATTGAACTGTTTGCAGTTACAGCAACTCTTACAAAAACTGCCAAACTAGTTGTTCTTTTCTCACGAAATCCAGACCATTACCCCTTCAGGAGTCTTTCTAAAGAAAATAATAAGAGCAATATCCTAGCAAGTTCAGAAATCGCTTGCGTCATGCTTTTTATTCTCTGCGTTTCAAAAAAATTAAATTCTAATAAGAATTTACGTTAAAGTTCGAGAAAAAGTACTACTAAAATTTAACTTTAGACCTGATTAAACTCCTTGGTCTTTAGAGATTTTAACTTAGTTGTCTTATTACAAGTTAGTAATATATTTACAAGCATGAATTATGTAAGCATTTCTGTATCTGCTAAACCGTCAGTAAATGCATTGTGAAAGTTTCCCATCTAACCTCCAGAGACTATATATATATTATTCCAAATCAACGTCAACGCTTCCGTTGCAGCTCTATAATTTTCGGTTCAGTGGTTTGTTTAATTAAGACTATATAATTACTATTTAGTGTTGGTATCTAAAGGCAAAACAATTGGATTACACAAAATTTTTTTACAACATTTTCTAATCGAACAAAAAAAAATTAAAACATAGTAAATAATATTCGTGCTCGACAAGCTTTAGAATTTTTTAAAATATATTCGAAGATATTCTTTGACTGACGCGAATCCTACATTTTTTACGGCTAACTATAGACCTGCATCGCATCTACTTTATAATAACTTTATTATATTTGATTTTGCATACAAGAGATATCTAGAAATCAATTTTAGCTACACATATTCCTCTCGTAAACATGGAAACTAAGATGGAAACTTGAAAGCAACGACAGCAACAGAACTTCAGAGCGATATATTCTCTGCTTCCTTGTTTGGTGTGAGAAAGTTTTGTAAATACGTTTGAAGTTTCGATGTCTGACTTGAATTTACTTTTTCCACTTGGAAAAACTCATTTAATAATATGTCGCTGGAAGTAATTAACTATCATCACCCGAAGCAACAGTTTAAATTATGCAATATGTATTTTTTACCAGATAGATTATTTTTATACTTCACTAAAATATGACACATTTCTAGTTAATATTTTGTAAATTGGTTTGAAGTTTCAGACGTCTAGTCTGACGATTTTTTATTTTTATATTCATTGGAATAAAAATATTTTCAGGATTTCAAGGAATTTTTTTTTTAAATTGTGATTTTTAGAAATATTGAAGGATCTTATGAGATTTCAATATATTTCAAGAGATTTTAATGAACTTCATGGAATTTTGAAATATTTCAAACGATTTTTAGAAATTTAAAGAAAATTAAAAAAATTTCAAATAATTTAAAAATATTTTATGGGATTTCATTTGATTTCGTCTATATATTTGAATCAATTTCTTGAAATTCCTCAAATCACTTAAAATCTACTTAAATAAATTATGTCTTGAAATCTTGTGAAAACTCTTGAATATCCTTCAAGTATTTTGAACTTCCGGGTAAATTTCTGCTAATAAATAAATAAAAATAAAAAATATTTTTTCCGACTCTTTTATTTTAATATTCTTAATTTAATAAATATAAAAAATAAAAAAATAAAAAAACTTCGGCAGACTAGACGTCTGAAACTTCAACCTAATATTTTGTAATTGAGAATTAAGTTTTTGAAATATATTTTCCGTTTCTTCACAAGACATAGTTTGTTTCTAGTTAAAAAACATTTTTCAATTCAATTTGTCTTCTTGTGATATCCATAAATTGCACTTTTGCGCTTGAATCGATTGTATGCAATTCCAGGACACATTGAATAATTAACGAGATTACTCGCAGATCGGGTGTTTCGCGACCTCTATCATTAATTGAAACTACAAATACTAGAGCAAAAACTAAGTCAAAAACTCCCATAAGTAAATGTTGTAAAATGCGTGGTTTTTTTAAACTACAGAGCATTAAAGTTGACCAATCAAAAGCGAACGAACGAGATCTCAACAATACCGTTTTACACACACATACACATTTTCACAATAGATCATGGATTCTTGGCGGTCTAAAGCGTGCTTCTGATTGGTCAACTTTAATGCTCTGTAATTTAAAAACTACGCATTTTACAACATTTTCTTATGGGAGTTTTCGACATAGTTTTTGCTCTAGTATTTGTAGTTTCAAGGAACGACAGAGCTCGCAAAACACCCTGTATAAGCCTTTTTCTCATCAGATTAAATTAGTACAGAAGAAAAGAGCCTTAAAGCTCGACTTGATTGCCAATTATTTTGTAGTTGATTCTAATAAATCGTGTACTCAATTCAGAAAACATTTCCACATAACTTGCATATTCTTTAAACGAATTATTTTATTGGTAATCGTGTATAATGCGTTAGAAAATTATATTTTTCCTATATCAAAGTAAATCATTTTCTCTAATTTATTAATTCTGAGATTCTGCTGAGATATAAAACTTGAATAATAGAAACAGGTATTAAATTTGATTATAAAAGGTAATATAGAGTTCCTAAACTGTCGGTAAAAAGGTACTCTTTGAGCTTGCAAGCTCACCTTACTCTCCGTCGATAAATCCTTTTACCTCCTATAAGTTATATTATTTTTGTGTTCCATTTGGTAAATGAATGCTTTCTCTGTTTCAGATTCTTCAGGTCGATAAAACCATGAAGTAATTCACAAACCGACAACTGCAAGAGCGCCATTGAGAAAATTCAAAATCTCTTCAAATTCAAATTTTATACTTGAACTGGAAAATGGCAGACGAAGAATCAGGATCAATCTCACTGAATAGATTTTCCATCGGCAAAAGGAAAAATAGGTGCAGACTAGCTGCATGTGGAAGTCATCGACTTTGCAGTAAGTTTTCAACTTTATCCTCATCACAAGATAATGAATCGAAGGTGCTCTAGATCCCAGAGAACTGAAGGCAACCTTCAATATTGATGGCTGGATCGATATACCATTATCGATTCTGGTATTCATTTCATCGCGGTGTAATGGCAGGTATCTACCTCCATCTTAATTGTCAAATCTATTTGAATAATTTCCCAGAAATACCCTTTTCCTCCTGCTTCTATAATATTTCTAACGGGATATGAGGATATGGCTATCGACTATGTACTAACGCCAACTAAACAGTTAATTTTCAGTCTAACAGTGAAATTTGAGATTCACGTAGCTGTATTGTTTCAAGACCTTCCTGAAATTGATATTATTTAGTTAGAGGATATTGTTGATCGGATCACTTTTCGTTCTTCTGTTTCACTTTCTCTTCTTTTTTTTTTAGATCGATTAATATTTATTGATATTGATCAACTCTTATTTTGTTAGATTTCAAAATTTCTTCCTACATCTTCAAGTTGTGGATCTAATTTTTATTTGTGGTTTTGGTTCTAATCCATTTTGTTGCTTTTTCTATTATTTACCTACATCTTTCTGTTAGGAGTTTCCAAATTTTCTATTCATTAGACTGAAATACTTGAATTAGTCATTAGTAATCATTTGCTTGTCTTGCTTCTTGTTCTGTGTCATTTGATAGGAGGAACATCCAATATTCAAGTTGTTTTATTAATTCACGAAGAACATTAATTAGCATATTATTAAATCTTGTAGAAGATGTGCATATTTTTGGCACAGAATAAAAACGCTTCTCCAATTTAGTATAAGTAAATATATATGGGAAATAATATTTAATTTAAAACTATAGAATATTTTGCCTGTTTTTCAGGTTTGTATTTGAGTAAAGACTGCAAACCGGCTCTAGGTTTTATTCTATCGTTCTATATTCCATATCTATATAATTATGATATGCGAATACAACATATTGTTATATAAACAAATTTTTTTGAAATGAATTTACTATTTTGCAGATTTTTTTTAAATTCTGTTACACTTACACTGTTTACAAAATGACAACACATCATTTCATGTAGAAACTTGTTACAAATATGTTAATACTCTCAGGATATGCCAATTCCATCTTTTTCCTAGAACTACCTCAATATTGTTCGCGTGTACAAAATTACACAGACACTTTGTAATTTGCCGCACATTTATATCCTTTTGTCTCTATTTTCTCTTTCCGACTGAAACAAAACTACATTTCTTTCTTGTGTGAACGATAATTTCTCTGATTGCAATGATTTTACTTCCAAGAATTTTTTCGAGAAATTTTAATGAGTATTTATAAAAACTGAGTAAAACGCACGTAATTTAGAAATAGTGGCGCTAATTCTTTTCGAAACAGAAGGGTCGAAATCAGCGGAAACCCCTCAGCGACCCCTTCCCCCTTTTTTAATTTTCCGTATTTTTTTATCTCTTTTTATGCATAATATACATCTGGACCCCCCAGTTTTGCTCGGTTTCCCGGTCAAGTTCACATCCTGAGTTCGCTTTGCATAGTCGTGTAAACATAACTAACGCCATTTACATTTATTATGAAAATTAATATCTATTAGTTAGAATTAAATGAGAGGCGAGGAAAGCTAATAGAGTGGAAGCGTATAGAAAAAGTATTTAGAGAAACAAGTGAATCAGCTTCTCAGCGGTATTACAGGGGTAAATGGACTGTGTTTTGTTTACTGCGTAGTTCGAGCGGGGAAAGAAGTAAGAAAAGGCTTGACTCAGAGAGTGAATGACCCGACCGAAAAGCTGAATCTACGCGACAACTTATCTTCGGTTTGAACTCGAGAGATCTATGACATGATGCAAGAACTAGCAATAACAAATAACAAGCAATGAGCTATTAAGAGAAATAACTATCGAGGTCGTCCCGAATCATTTAACTACTCCTTTTTATACCCTTTCCTGGGATAAAATAAAAACAATATTATCTCAGAAATAATAACAAATTGCTAAAAGCTTTAAAAAACAAATTGTCTGTAAGAATAAATAACTTCTTGTTATATATCTTCTTGTATATGAACATATATACATGATTAATTGATGGAATTTTCATCATTATAAAAAAGAAACACGAGTGCATCAATGGAATTGTTTATACAGTTCCGAAAATATCCCTGTATAATGTATTTGACCCTAAATTCGTCAAGTTGTTATTATTTTTCGCCATATCGAGACATGGGTTGTTTTTAAGTTATTGGCCTTGCAAAATCTCATCTCGTTAGCTTTTACAGTCCCTTTTCCCTTCACAAACATCGCCCAAGAGGTTTTACTGCTGTCTGGCTCGTCTCCGAACCTTCATCGTAAATCCATCCGTCACTCTTTGTCTCTCTCTTTTCTTACCGGCTCTTTCATTTTTCATTTTTTTTTGCTCTCTTATAGCTTTCCTATTTCAAACCCCGCCTTAAATTTACACCAAATTCGTTTCTCAATGCCTATTTTTTTTGCGAAGGTCTCAAATTAGAAAACGATAATATATATCAGAAAGACATTCAAGCTAATTATAATATCACGAAAATTGGTATCTTGCGAAATTAGGACAAGCTTAGTATAATTTCTCGTCCGTATGCCTCTAAGCGAGAGGATTTGTCTTCTACAGGTACCGGAAGTGAACATATATGTCTGCTCGCGGAAAACCTGAACCTTATAGACTATCTTTACGGAATATTTCGTAAGACTAGTGTAAATATGTATTAGCAAACTTATACTGACTATTCTTACGCAATATTCAATAAAAGTAGTTCAATTTAAACTTGTAGATTGGGCATCGCGAAGGTCCGTTGAAGAATAACATAAATCCGAAGAAATATAATTACGATTTTAACGAAACATGTTCTGATAAAATATGATGAAAAGTAACTAGATTATTGAGATGAAACGTAAACCGTGGTACAGATTTTGAGCAAAGTAGTTTATCATGCAAATTGGTTGAATTGGTGAAATGCGCATCAATATCAGCTAGCAATTTACGAGACTTTTAGAAGCATAAAGCAAGCTGGAAGGAATTTACAGCGAGGAATGTTGTTTGGAATAATGGGAAGCTCGCTAAACACGTGCATCATGCATATATACACCCACAAGTAATTTACACGTAGGGAATAACATGAAATCATACACGTGTTTGCTGTAACGAGGATTCGTCAAGTGTTCTATTTACTGTTTGTAAATACGAGACTTTAGACACTGAATGACTTTAGGCACATTAGTAAACTACGCATTAGCTATAATTACGTTAGTGGCAAGGTTACGTATCAAGTTGACCGAAATGCATGTCATTCTCGATTTTTATACATACATGGAAAAGAAGGATTGTAGCAACCAAGTGCCACTGTCAAAGCTTTGAATTATTTGAATTGCGATGTATAAATATTTGCTTCCAAAAAATTTATGAGAATGTAAAGCTTTTAATTTCTCCTACTAATTATGACAGTGCATATAATCCAAATGTTTAAAGTCATTATTTTATTACGTAATTGATAACTTTTTAAAGTGTGCTCGTGATAAAATATTGATAGAGAATCAGCCTTATCAAGTGTTTACCTAGTTGATACGAAAACGCGATTGTCGAATAAGAGATCCTAAGCCATGTAGGTAATGAGCCGAAACACGCAACCCGCTGCGGTTATACGCAGAGATCGTCCGTTGATTGATTAATTAATTAATTAACTCTGAGTGTAATCCTTCATTAAGATCTCTTGGCCACGCGAATTTAACTACATAATACTTTAAAGGGATTTAATTTTCCAAGCAAACTACACTGAAAAGCGAGCTGAAAAGCATATTCTTAGGCCTCACTCTTCCGAACATAATCTTCGCATAATGATCTTCATCTCTTATACCTAATTAAATAAAGTAAATTCGCAATTTATTATCTTCACATGATGAATATTAAGACCTGTCATAAGAACTCACTCACAATTGGAACGTTTATAATAAATTAATTCTTCAAAATTTAATTTTAAACTTGATTTATATCAATAGACTTTTCTATCACGAGGTTTATTGTTTTCCTATAGTATTTTTTCGACAGATTTCTTGTTAGCATTTGGATTATAAAGGCATAAACATCATATAAAATGGAATGGAAAGATTTACGGCATACAGACTGGCTTTTAATACGAATTCAGAGCTGCGAGCAATCTTGATCCAATCTCAGGTCTTGACTCTCCGCATGGTGCTAGTTCGATCCATATCCTATAGTAAAATCGACACCCTCTCTAGAAATCGCGATATCTTGTAAGATTTACAACAGTGAACCGCGAATTTTCATTTCGCATGACTTTACGAGAGGCCTATATCACAATGTCTCGATAATGACGCAGTGAAAATAAATCCCTAACTAACCCTTCTTCATATATTCTCTCCTCATATACGATAAACAGTCATAATCCTCTTATCAAATGCTTATGAATCGGGAACCTGGTGACATCACTTTTTACTCCCTAGAGAGTAAAAAGATTAGTTTTACTCCCTAGAGAGTAAAAAGTAGAATTTTCGCCCCGCTTCATACACAGGCATGAAAAGCGGCTGAAATAATTCATGTCTTATCAAGATAAGATTACAGAGTTCAATAAAGGGGTGATAATTAGTCAGTTCTGCAAAGCAACTCGATGAGGAAATTGATATACGTAAATGGGGATAAAAACCGGTTTTTTCAAAGGACATTTCTTTAAAGACTGATAGTTACATATGTCAGGGTGGACAGAGATTTCGACTACAGAAAATGACGCGATCGAAAAAGGGCGAGTAATCCCTCATTGTTAGGGTCTTTTGCGAACCGGACCTTACCCAACAGGCTTCACGTTGTACAAATGCAGATGCGCAACGTCGGAACGATATAGCCAACCGACACAAAAGAGAGGGTGATGGGTAATTGGCTATGCTCATATGTACGGTACGCCTGCGTGTCGCTGACTTAAAGCGAGAACCGCTGATTCTCGATACAACAAAGAAATTTAAATGGTTTCTTCTTGACTCATTAAAACAGCCGCTTCCTCTTTCAAAAAGTACTTCAAACAACATTTCGTGCCAACCAAACGGAACCTTAATAGTTTCCTTTATTATCTTAATACTAAACTCTGATTATTTTTCGAGAACCCTCATTTTTTTAAATCTGTAAAAGTTTCATCTAGTATACACGAAAGCATGTAAAAACTTGTAAAACCTTGATGTCTATTTTTGGTTCCACGTGGCACGTGGCACCTCCCCCTTAGTAGAATGTGTCTTGTTTCGTAAGGATAATTAATTAATCATTAAACACTAAGAAATTAGATGGAATGTTATGGATTTCTATATTGTTCGAGGTATATAGCAAGCAATTTAGTGTGTAACTTAGATCCTACAGAGAAACTATGAAATTTAAAGGTATTATGTTTAAAACTATAAAATAATGATTTATTTTGAGATATACAGGGTAGAAGATGTGGGAGTGTAGTCGTAAAAATCATGGGATAATATATCGTCCAGTCGTTGTGCGGGCCACGTTAACGAATAATTTCGGCTATAGAGTCGCAGGCTCACTGTGTTGTCTGGGCAACGTTCCCGACCGGTCGATGCCTCTTGTTATCATTCTGTCCCTGTTCTTCTCCTGCTATCCTTTTCTTTCACCCTTTCACGAATGAATGCTGCCAGGCGTGGCACACGTGCAGGCAGATTCGATGAGAATTTTTGCTGCGCAAAAAATGTACGTCATCATCCATTAAAATATTTTTAAATGAAAGTAAACATTTTTTATGGAAATAATAAAAGCACACAACTAGTAAAAAAAGGCGCAATTACAATCACAAAGCTTACAGTATATAAACGGTAATTTTATGAAATCTGTAAATGATTCATTTTAAATTAGCGCCGAATATTAGAAAATGAAGTTTTTCTTTTTTGAAGTTTTTATCTTGATAGGAAAGTACTTATGTTCAAAGATAAAAAGTTGAATTAGTGGATTTTTAATAAATAATTCTGTATTTATTGCAGTGTGATAAAGTCGTGAAAACAATGCAATTATTCTCTACTATACTATGTAGTATAGCGGCAGCAAATCCCGGCATTAGTGGCGACCACGTTGCTTTGTTATTACTCGGTCTCACTCTCTCAGTGCAAACCTATCGATCGGTGCAAGAACGAAGATATATCTATGAGTCTTCCTCTTCTACCAATGAAATGGCTTCCTCTCTTTTTATCTCTCTCAACTGCAGCCCTCCTTGTCTGTTCCATTCTTCCATATTCCACATCTCATGCCTTCCAGGATTCTCGTCTTGCCAGGGTCGTACTTATTTTGTCTAGAGAAGGACGGAAAATTGATCTCCATTTTCTATATAATGCAGAGCAACACGTGTGTAGGTGTACTTTACCAGCATTGTTCTAAATTCATAACTATTGTTACTGACTCCTCGGATTTGAAATTTGATGTTTTTCCCTTGAGAGATTCCAATGCTTTGACAGAAACATGATAAATCCGGTCTACAAATTACAATTTTTAATTACCTAATTAAATTCCTGAAAAAAATTTTAGTCAGACATTTTGAGTTTTTAGTATGGGATTTGCCTGAGTAGAAAAATGATTACAGAAGCAAGTAGAAAATGTACATTACAGTCAGACACACTGTTTTAAGGTGTAAAAGTAAAGTAAAGTGTAAAGTGGTTCTTTCTAAAGAGAAAAGTTTATTCGTGGTCAGACATAATATTAGGATGATTGAAAATTTGAGTCGATATTTCTAGAACTGGGGGCGTAGAATAGCTGAGATGAGAATTGTGCTTACGGTCATGATGGTTTCTTCAACGAGTTCACGTCGTCGGTACTACGGGTTGCCCCACGTGGCGCAGGCGTGGGTTTGTTATTTTTCTATCTTTCTCGCACCTACTGCGCCGCCACTACCAACATTATCGGACCGGCTGCATTTATTGAACCGATTTCATTCTCGTTCCCTCTCCATTTAGTTGGCGTAGCTCTCCTTCCTTTCCCGCGTCTACAACACTGTATTGCGCGTCGGCGTTCCTTCAACGTTCATTCTCCCAACCTCCTCCTCTTCACGTCTTTCTCCCCCACAAAATCCCCCACTCTTTCATTTCGAATATTGCATACCGATCCAGACATGGTCACATTGCCACAGTAATGTCAAGTATCAAAAATTTACATGTTAAAAATAAATATATGAGAGCCTTAAGTGTGCGTGTTAATTAATACAAAAAAAGTATTTCTACTCGTGATTCATCTAAAATAATTTTGGATTTTGATAAAATCAGTATGTCGTGAAAAAGTTTTTAAATCACGCTGATTATCTGTTTAGAATTTAGGTAGTATGTCTTTCCATAATGACTGTTTCTACTTAACCGGTCGTTCAAAAATTCATAAATGTCAGCGGTCAAGGAGAAGTAATATAAATCATATGATAGGATATTTAAAAAAATATATAATTGCGCATCTTAAGGCAGTTTTATGCCTGAACGTGAAGGGATTTTTTATAAGGATAACGTGAGAATCCAAATGAAAATTCGATGTCTGTCAAAACAGAGCGTTATCTACTTAGGCTGAGACGTCTACTGATTCTACTATTATGCCTAACACTGATGTGCTCTTTCTACTTATTTTTCAAGTAGGATGAATGACGGTGATATCTCAAAATCGTGTCTGATAGCGATATACCTTTTATAGTTGAAAACTTTATATTGTTTGTTTTCTCACGTTTTACAAATTTCCAAAATATTTTCTGATTTTATAATTTTACAAAAATGTTACAATATCGACACTGTTACGCAATTCTTTTACACATTAAAACGATACGAGATTTCAAGGGATTTCAAAAGATTTCACAGATTTTATTGGATGTATTTATGTGAAGTTTCAAAGGATTTTATGAGATTTTAAAACTTTTTTGGAATTTTAAAAATTTCAAGGGAATTCAGAGAACATAACAGATTTCAAGGGAGTTTAATAGATTTCAAATATTTTACGAAATTTAGGGGATTTCAGGGATTTTCAGCTTCTAAATTCACATAAAAAATAATTCTTGATAGTTGTTCTTATAGATTTTCTCTCGCGATATTTATATTCATTGTGGAGGACATAATATAGCAATTTTCAGAAATCGATTGATGGTCCCGGGCTTAGTAGCATCGAATGTGACGTCACTTGACGTCATTTCTCTCGTCGGCGAGTACGAGCACAAATTTACGTCGCATTGCTTGACAGTGTAAATTATACATATTTTTTTTTCTATGTATGCGCAAGCTCTAATTTATAATTGACATCGATTGCTACTAGATTTGGCATTAAGTGATGATATCATTATACGGACACTGCCTCATATTAGTTTCTATACGTTGCTTTCATTACATAATATTATCGTTTAAAATTCCTCTCATATTCAGTCGAAACTGTATAGTTAATCTACTTAATGAAAAATTGGTTCATAAATCCGAAAAGCAGTTTCTTTATAAATAATTGAAATTCTCCAAAATTCATTCGTTGGTGAAAATTTTCAAGTTTCGTTCTCTATTTCCAGATTTTTGCGAGTAAATAATACGCAATTTTCTTCCTGATTTTCTAGTTTTTCATACATGGTGCATTCTTGCAATTTAATTTCAAATAATAAATATTAAGTAACAATATTAGTTTTGCAAAATAGTTCAAAATATTTTCGAATTATAACTAATATTAGAAAATTAGGGAATCTACTATACAAGTGCATGTTATTATTTATTATAATATATAATACATTGGTAAATAATTCTTTATGCTCATTATGCATTTTCGACTTGAAGTTGCATGAGGATGCTTAACGGCATTAATTAAAAGCCAAAACAATCTTAGGCTCGTGTCCACCGAACACTGTCAAACTTTGTAATGAATTTACAGCCGTACAGCGTACCCTTGGGCGTGTTTCGACTATGCTGCAATTTAGAAGCTCAATAGAATCGTGATTCGAATTGCGATAGCTTAAACTTTCCTCAGAAACTATTTTCTTTGTTAAACTCGAATTTTGAAACCGCTGAAATAAAAGCTGTAGTACTTCATCAAAAGGGGCGCCCTCACATGCGCTCAAAAACATTTTTCACTCCAAAGTCTTGATATGATTTGTTACAGTCTCTTTTTTTATTTGCATAATAAAAAGTTACGGGGATACAGCAGAACTTGGATTATCTAATTCTTTTGTGAAAAATTATTAATTATAATGAAAATAACGTATATTTTGTGATGCTTTAAAAGGGCTCTTCTCTCTTGTATTACGTAAATCCGAGAAATTAAACGGTACCCTTTAAAATTTCGTTATTAATAACAATATTTCTGTTCGCTTATTATTATAAGTAAGTGCGCTGCTGTTCATATATTATTGAAAAGCAAAAATTCATTGGCTTACAGTTTATATGTTCTATTTTTGTAATTTACTTACAATATACTACGATGTTAAATATTTCAAACAATTGAGTCTTGAGAGGGTGACATGCAATAGGGAGGGTTGTTAATGACAGATGGAAGTACGAGGAAAACAGTAACTGTCAATGCTTTTCTTGCTTATGGAATACATAATATCTACATAAAAGCAGGTAGAAAACGAAAGGAAAAAGGTCAGAATGAAATTAATAACAAACATTTATCCGAGCTGCATAATTTTAAAGCTCTATTGAAACTTAAATGAATGTATCAAACATACTGAAAAAGAGGCTGTCGAGATTTAAAAAGATGACTTTCAAAGATGACATATATGCTCAATTATGAAATCATTTTTATATATAGTTTATATGCATCTATCTTTTCCACTTGAAATTAGTATCTTTATCTTATTTGAACACTGTTATCTTATTTCGATAATACATATAGTGTTTTAGTACAATCAATTATATTTGTTCTCTTATCTAGTATCACTCTAATCAAGTTCGAGATTCTTGAGTTTTCAACGTTTAAAATAGTCTTACTATAATCATTATTTTTAATAAATCGACTTTTACGTTTCGCATTAAACAAATGTCTATTAAATTTAAATTTTCATTGAACATTCTCACTCGACAAATACTAATAATACTCTAAAATATAAAAAGATGCGTATATATAAAACTACGTCGCAGTAAATCGATGCCAAATTTTATTAAACAAAACCGAATCATCGGGAATTCTTACTGTTATTTCATCTGAACTCGCCTACGAACATAAACCGTTATTTTCGAATAAAGTGAAAATTTGACATTTGGAGTAAAATAGCTGGCCCCTTCCATCTAAATATTTATACGTAAAAATTCATCTATATTCACTTGGAAACGGTTTACGTACACGGAGAAAAATAGATCTAAATATTTAAGGCTAACATATTTTATATTTAACTATGGCACGCCCATATAGATGTTAAAAAACATCTGGATGTCATGACAAATGTCCCAAATTTATATTTTCATATAGAGAGATATTAAAGTTCAAAGTTGAACGTCATCACGTGATTAAATTGAAGCTTCATTAACTGAGCACTATTTTGAGTCTTATAGTACCAACAGCGATAAATGATTAATGAAATGAAATAATTATTTCCGTTTTCATCCCTTTTTTTGAGCGCCACATTCACCCCATCCTCATTCGGCCCTGCCGGCGGGAATAGTCCTCGACCTGTGAACACTGGATAGTACTACGCGAGACGCCACGCGAGAAACACGGGTTTCATCAGCGCGGGTGTAGTGTTTTTTACACATCGTGTTTACAATCTCGAGTTCAGTTTAAGTGTCGCTCGATCTTCCGTACATTTACCTGGTCGCGTGTTTACCTCGAGACCACTCTTTCCATCTCAAGTGAAACAAGTCTGAGACGTCTTTTACGTCTGTGTCCCCCTTTTGCGACAACTCCCAACAATTGCTCCTGGAATCCTTGATGCCAAGCTCGATGCCAAGACAACTTTGCCTTGTTTATACTCGGTTCCTTCCTCAGCAAGTCATTTCCTTACATGGATCTCGAGGACTTTTTCACTTTTTCTGAAGGATTCTAGCTCCACGCATAAAATAAATTTCGAACGCCCTGTCGTAATTCTCAGGGCGTCCACCTCTCAGGCACTTTGCGATCCAACTGGATCTTTCCAAGACGCAAAATAGTAAAGAATCTTTCACTAAGGCTGCTAAAAATGTCTTCCTATTAAATAAAATCATTTAATTATTAACTATTTTCTATCGTAAACTCCTCAGTTTACATTAATGCTAAAGACGTCAAAACACGTTTGGGAAACACGTGCGTCTGGTGACGAAAGCCCGAACCAAATTTGACGATCGCGAGTGAGTTTAGTGTTTTGTTTTTGTTTTTTTGCGGTTTTTAGTGTTGCGAAAGAGAATTTAACGGTAAATAAAAACATTTTGTGATAATGGCTCCATTTTCGTTCTTGGCTGACGTGGACAGGTCATTTCTCCTAGTAACTTGAGACTTCGCTTTAGGGCTTCTCATTTTAGTTTTATGCTGGACTCATAATTGTTTGAGAGGTAAGATCCGTCTTGGATTCGAAATCGGATTACAAGTCTTTTAGGTGATTTTGGGTTCTATAGTCATTTTTTTAATACCTGTTCAAAAAAAAAAACGTTTCATGAACAAATATAAATTGTTATAGCAGGAAAACATTTAATTTTAACACCGAAGTTTTAATAATTCCGTTTTGAGAATTTGGAAAATGGGTTAACAATTTTTTCACTTATTTTTGGCTGAGTTACAAGGTGCAAATTGTCTGTTTGCTGTCTAGTGATGTTTTAGAAGACTGAAGCCGAATGAAGTATATTTTTGGATAGTCTGGACTAAAACATTACGCACATTGAAACTTGGTAAGATGATACGTGATGATAATCTTTTTTGTAAGATTGCACTTGCACGATAAAAAAGATTATAAATCGGACCTTTTTGTTTTTATCCACACTAGAAATATTGCCAATTTTAGAATCTCTGAATTATTGGGAAACAAGCAATTACTGAGAAACAAACAATTATGACTTTAAAATTTAAATTCTGTAGCAATCTTTAAATTTTTAATTCTTCTTTGACAAGTTTCCAGTTCATTAAAAAAATACAATTCTTAACTAAAAATGGTGCATTGATAATGATTTGTTGAAAGAAGTATCAATTTACAAAAAGTCTTCTTAAATTATATGATTATTCTTTTTGAATTTTTATTGTTGATTGTAACGTTGGTGGTCTTGTTTAAATTTCATTAGTATGCATCTCAAGTCTGGCTATCTGATGTTTCTCGATTATCTATTTTTTTTTTCAAAACACATGTTTGACGTCTCTATCTAGAATGTACTTATACGATTCTGACAACTGTGACTCATATTTCGAGGTCATTCGGCATTGGCAGAAAGCAATAGAGTTATCGACTAACGGATTGTTTCTTATTTCGGGAAATATGAAACGACATTACCTTCAAGACTTGTTCTCCGACTTTTTCTCCTAATCGAGAAAAAAATCGCAAATGTCCACTGGGAATTCTGTATTTTTTACATTGTAACAACCGGAAACATGCAAGTCTATAACTGCTCTCGCAAAAACACTCAATATCACAAAATTATCATATGACTAAAGTAATGTTCAAACTACCGATATTTTATCATTATTTCTATTTTAAAATACAATCAATACAAAATTTCATTCACTTGATCGTCCATAAATTCATTATTGTCGAATTTAGTGGTTTAAATTATTGCGCTGAAGTTTCAAACGTCTAGTCTGACAAAGTTTTTTTATTTTTTATAATTATTAGATTAAGAATATGAAAAACAGTTCCCAAAATATTTTTTATTTTAATTTATTTACTAGCAAAAATTTCATAGATTTCATACAGATTTTATAGATATTTTAAGTGATTTTATGGAACTCCAAGATATTTTAAGGAATTTCATTTGAGTTTTAGGAACATCAAAGAATTTTAAGGGATTTCAAGAGATTTTAAGCAACTTCAAAGGATTTTTAAAAGAGTTTGAAAAATTATCAAGAAGAGGTTAGGGTTTTTCAAGATATTTCGAGAAATTTTACATGATTTTAAGAAATATCAAGTGAAATTTCTTAAAATACTTTTAAATTACTTGAAATTATTTAAAATCTTTTAATTCTTCTGTAAATGTCTTAAGATCGTTTAAAATATTTCAAAATTCCATGGATTTTATTTAAAATCTTTTGATATATCTTGAAATCTCATGAAATCTATTGAAAGCTCTTAAAAGTCCTTAAAATTGCTTATGTCCATTAAAACATTGTTAAATTCCTTAAAATTACTTAAAATCCCACATATCGTAAAATTGTGTCTTCATAAAATCCCTAAAAAGGCGTAAAATTCTGTGAAATCCATTAAAATTTTATAAAATCCTATTAACTTCTTCAGAATCCTATAAAAGCTGATAAATTCCCTCAATATTTCCGGAAATCCCAATTTAGAAAAAAAAATTTTTGAAATCCTGAAAAAGTCCTTAAAATTATTCGAAATCTTTAAAAATCCTTTAAATTCTATAGAATAATAATAATAATAATAAGTTTCTATAAGAAACCTCTTAAAATCTCGGACAACGCTGAGTAAATATATCTAAAAATTTTGAGTTTTGGAAACTGTGAAAATCTTTTTTTTATATTTATATTCCAATGGATGTAAAATAAAAAAATCGTCATACTAGACGTCTGAAACTTCAACCCAATGTTTAAATTTTAAATCGTTAATCGAAACCACCTCACGCTCAAAACTTTTAATTGATGCATTACATGGATATATTTATACCCAAAACCTTCCATATATATAGTTAGCTTATTCAGAATAATAAAAATTGTTTGGGTAGCTTTGAACTCATTTAATTGACCTGTTCATTTCGAGATTTCCATGGGGAAATCCCTGTTTTTCACAGCGAGAGTTGTGGTTGGATGAAGGTTTCGCAATATCTTTCATTGATCGTAAACAGTAGAGCAATTTCGTATAAACTGCGCGTCGTGCAAAGAGTACACTCTTTTGATATCAATCACGTCCTCGGGACAATTTCGCACCACCAGTGTATTTGGCCAGCTTGGGAAACCCGAAATTTCTTATCAATCCTTTCAAAAACTTTTCAATCAATTAAAAAGATTTCGAAAATTAGCCAAATTTCCGGACTAAAAATTGTATTGTTCATAGTATATTTGATGACAATGGTTCCCAAAAAAAAAGTTTCAACGCCTGGCATATCTAGAACGAACCCACCCCATTTCAACCCCTGAAATTAAAAATTTACACAAAAACGTAACTTCGGGAATGAAAATATTATTGCTAATAGCAGCATTTGGTGATGAACATTTTGCGGGGATTTTCTAGGAAAGATCAAAGATAGATGTAGTATACTTCCTTGAGTGTACAAGTCGAATGCCAACTTAAAGGTTACCAGGTGAGACACAGGTCGATCGCTTACTATTGAGCGATGTGATAAATAAGCCGTGTGTCTGAGTTTATCTTAGTGTCAGACTTTCTTCCCCTCCCATTTTTTTGATTCCTTCGTTAGGATCAAATTTTCTATCGTATATCTCAAATTCTATTTTCCGACCAAGAAACAGTTGTTTAGTCATTTTTATATCTTAAAAAGTACTACAGAATTCTGTTTAATAAACCTCTCTCCTGAAGCAATTTATTAAAAATATCATAAGATAAATCTTTGTTGAATTGGGAAACCGTTCGAATAATATTCAGGGGTGAAGGAGTTGAACTTTATCCACTTTCTAATGCTTTCATAATAATTTAAAATGTAATGTAGCTGCAACTATACTTGCAGCAGTATTGTAAGTTGTGCCCTACAGTTATAACTGAATCCAGTTTTTAATCTTATTTCTAAATTCATTTTATTTACAAAATAATTGACGATACTTCAATTTTTATATTGCGAATCTGTAATTGTAAAACGAATACTTTCAAGTTTTATATGGAATTTAATTGCTCTAGTTTTAACTCAGGCCCTTCAGAATGCAATTACTACCTGAGAGCAATATTCAATGCATCTCTTCTACTCTCGTTTAATCAGTTTTTATTTCCGTGTAGAATTTTTCATGGCATTTTTTAAATCATAGTCGGTCCCTTTTTAAAATTAATCCCCTTTTTTCTCTTTTTTATTTTGTTGCTGAAAAAGATTCCTTACTACTTAAACTTATAAAAAAAATTTCAAATGGATGACAACTTGCTTTATTTTTTTTACACAAAAAAATCGAATGATAAATAGTTTTTTATGATTTCAGTTATTCGACAATTTATTTGAAAAGATCGGATGAGTTAAAGTCATAGCAAATCTCTTCAATAACAAAATGATCCATCATTTATTAAAAACGCATAATTTACAATTAGGTTGAAGTTTCAGAACTTATTTATTACTTATTTATTTAGGAACTTTTTTATTTTATTTTATTTTTTTTTTATTTATTAGATTAAGAATATCAAAATAAAAGAGTTCCAAAAAATATTTTTTATTTTTATTTATTTACTCTAGCAGAAATTTACCCGGAGTTGCCTGGGATTTTAAGAGATTTTAAGTGAGAAAGGAAATCTAAGATATTTTAAGGAATTTCATTTAATTCTAAGGAACTTCAGACAATTTTAAGGGATTTCAAGAGATTTTAAGCAACTTCAAAAGATTTTCAAAAGATTTCAAAATAATTTAAGGATATTCAAGAGTTTCCACAATATTTCAAGACATTTTAAGGGGTTTAATCAGATTTTAAGTGACTTTAAGGAATTTCAAGGAATTGATTCAAATATATAGACGAAATCAAATGAAATCCCATAAAATATTTTAAAATTATTTGAAATTTTTTCAATTTTCTGTGAATTTCTTAAAATCGTTTGAAATATTTCAAAATTCCATAGAGTTCATTAAAATCTCTTGAAATATCTTGAAATCTCATGAAATCCTTTGAAAGCTCATAAAGTCCCTTCAAATTTCTTAAAGTTTCTTAAATTCCTGAAAATAACACGAAATCTCATAAGATCCTTTAATATTTCTGGGAATCCCAATTTAAAAAAGAAATCCTTGAAACCCTGAAAAAGTCCTCAAAATTATTAAAAATATTTTGTAATTCTTAAAAGTCTCTTTAAAATTCCTTTAAATCTTAAGAAATCTCTTAAAATCCCGGACAACGCTAGGTAAATTTCTGCCAGTAAATAAATAAAAATTTTGGATTTTGGAAACTGTGGAAACATTTTTTAAAAATATTTTTATTGCAATGAATATAAAAATAAAAAATCGTCAGGCTAGAGGTCTGAAACTTCAACCCAATCAATTTACAAAGATTCGGTCATTTTCTGTCACATAATTCCATCAATTATTCCACCTTATTGCCATTATTTAAAATATCATTTAAATATTTTTACCCAAAACCAATATATTTAAAAGGCATATGTTACGTTCGCAATAATAAATATTTTTCGCTAGAATTAGGCCATTTACCTTCGTCTGTAGTTTCAACGAAAAATATGTTTTATTTTGAACGTGAAGTTAATGAACGTAAAGTTAGCGAACTTAAATTTGCTGTTAAGGTAATTAATACTTAAGTTGTTGACTTTTATGCTCTGTAAGTATACCACTGGTTCAACCACCGTATATATATGCTGATGAATCAGCGAAATTCCGCTCATTCAGATTAAGAGAGTTAATCGAATTGCATCGTTTCAATTCTGCAAATTGATCTCTCTTGCGTGAACCTGAATATTTTATATTGTTGTGCGTAATCTCTGATTGCCTCGTAATTGGCGTGTCACATTAAAGTCGTGTTTATAGCGTGGGAGTCTTGCATCATGTACTTCTGATAATAAGAAAATGCAGGTCAAATATAGTATAGAGGTAATTCTTTTTAATTGAAAAAAAAATTGTACAGTTATCTGATTTGTAGTTCGGTTTGGCACGATCAACGCGTTTGCGCGATTTATTTTTCATTCCAGGATTCTTCCTTCTGCGAAGAATTTCGAAAGGGTCCGATTAAGCGACTAAGAGCGGGTTTTGTCGGTGGTCGTGGCGGTCAGGAAACTCGAGTCTTGAAAATGGGCATCTTCTTTCTTTTGCTCTCCCAGTTTTGTTTTTCTTTCTTCTTCTTTCTCTTCTCTTGTAGTTCGGTTTCTCTCGCGTGAACGAGGTCTTGTCCATTTGACGTAACAAGGACGCCCCCGCTTTTTTTTTCTTTTTTTTTTGAGTCTTTCGCGGCACCTTTTGTTATACGATGTGAATTTCTGCTTCGCTTCGTTAGCCACTGGGATAATTTAAATTAGGGATCATATCGAGAAATATTATATTTATATTATAACCATTATGCAAATTTCCCAGCAAAATAATTTTGGACTTTTTCTAAAAAAGACATGGATTTCGGCCAACTTCGTGTTTAACCTTGCAGTTAACTTAATGCGTATTTCACTAACTTGATTGCTCCATTCCAGTCACTATATGTCCACCTATTTTCACCTATTTTTGCAATTTGTCACCTTTTCACCTTTTTTCAATTGATAAAGTTGAATCATATGGAAAATTATTGAGATTGAAATTGTAGGATTATTCCAGATCATTAAAATTTCCCCTAAATCACTTAAACTCTCTTGAAATTCTTTCAAATCATTAAAAATTATATATACATATTTAAATGCAGTCACCAAAATGCCCCTGATTTTTGTAATAATTTTTAATCGACAAATTACTTTTTAAGCTTTTAATTTATTTATAGCGCTAAGTTTTTAAAAACAATTTAAAGGCAAATTACAAGGTATTAATATTAACTTGAGGACAAGTTGTTTGATGTTTGATATGAAAACTAGGGAAAAGAGACTAAAGCAATAGAGTATAGACTATTTGAGCGATATAATTAGCAAAGTACACAACAGTTATAGATGATATTAAATATTTTAGAACAATTCTTAATGTAAAGACTGTACACTTATAACATCAGAATATTGATTTATTCAAGACAGAAATAAGGATAGAGTAACTCAAAAGTTTTTATTTTTATTTTTTCATAACAAATACACAAATACACTTCGCAATAAATTTTCAATTTTAAAACGTATCTCGTTTCGTTACCAGTGAGTAATATGCGAGAGCAGTTGGACCTCATCACGGTAAGTTCAGCTGAATTTTGCCTCGTCAATTATCACCATTGAAGATTTATGCGACGATTTTAAATCCCATCTTTTGAAGAACAGCAATCGCGAGAGTATAGAAATTTTTCTAAAAGACGGACTTGCGATTTTTTTCTCGGTGCAATTTTCCGCAAATTTGCAAGGACGTATTTTGACTTATAAAAAACTATAAATCTGAATATAACTTGCAAATTTTATGAAGCGAACTTCGTTTTCGAAATATTTATTTTCTCGTCGCAGATAATGAGAGAGAGTACCGAATATTATAAACCGTAAACATGCGCAAAATATGAGAAGGAAAGAGATACGTGTAATCCGCTTTTCGATCCGTTTTGGTAGTACATGATCGAACATTTTGTCGATCCTTGTGATTAATCGATTGTCGAAATCGGCCTGCATTCGTGTGAAGCTTGTTCGTTTAAATTGAAACAATTCGAAATAAAAAGGACTCTCTTCACGGACATTTCATGGGTGAATTCGAGTGAACGTGGCGATTTGAAAGCCTACAGAATGGATTACAGACTCATGTCGAACAACAACAATTATCCCACGCATTATCGTGAGTATATTTTCAATATGTACTATAGCTATTTTATCCTCCGCTTTCAATTACACTTGCACTCTCAATAACAAAAACATGCACGTGCTTATGTGATTTGCACAACAGTGATCCGTGAATGCTTATACATATAAACTAATCAGAGTACAAGGGCTAGTGATTAAATTTTCGTTCATTTCTATACCTTTCACGCATTTGTCAAATGCGTGAAACTTTGTAGCAATCCTAATCACTTTGTAGCAATCCTAATCACAATTCTTACTTTCAATTAAAAGCAATCCACCTTCATCAAATTGTAAATTAGATTCATTGGGCACGAACTTTACAAAGGAGTTTCGTATTTTTGTCTAGAGCTTCAAGAACAATATTTGCAAGCACAACATAACATAGCACAGTAAAGTCTCTCGGTGTTGCTTATATTTTCGTGAAAATAGGAATTAAGTTTGCAATTTTGAAATTATTTAATGAATTTGAATGTATTTTATTCAAATTTGCAGCTTTCATTAAAACAAAAATAAATAGTGCTTGGTCTGATTACTCGTATAGATACATGTTGAACGAAGACGGTCCAAGCTACTATTATTTTGTAGAATCATTACAAATATTAAATCGATTTTATTAAGATTTTATAAATTCACTAGTTCTTTACTAATTCACTTGATGAAAATATGTTTCTCATCTATATGTGTTTTTGTGAGTAATAAGGGACTTGGCGTCTTCATCAAATGTTATTTCAAGTTATTTTGTTATTGTCTTAAATTTTATTGACTGAGTAATTAATTTATATTCATCACACTCCTACTTGTAAATTCTTCTAATAGTCGTTAGATTAAGTTTGATGAAAATTGAAGTGATGAGATGAGATTAATCTATAGCTATAGATTAATCTCATCTCATCTTTACTCAATCATCTAAGGACGATCACATTCAAAAAACTTTCAAAATCACATTCATATGTTCAAAACGTACATTCTTCATTCTTCGTAAGGAATGCAGACAGGATTAGACAAATAATGAAAATGTGATGTTAAAATCTGAAATATTAAAACTTTAAAAAAAAACTGTATCAGAATTTTTAATCAGTAACCTACAACAATATATAATAATAATAATAATAATGATAATAATAATAAAAATAATAATCGCGTTAATACACAGCCCCTCCAAATAACACAATATCAACATTAATTTAAATAAAACATTTATTCTCCTTTCCAGCTTATCTACTAATATATTTCTTTAAATTCGCGCACATGTTTTCGAATCGGGATGAGATGACAAAAGACAATAAAGGGAAGGGGGGAAGGGTTATAAAAATGGGAATTAAGAACAGACAGACAGACATATCTCATCAAAACGTTTTGAAATCATGTTACCAAGAATTTGTAATAAAAACGGTTATTTAAAATTGATCTTTTAATTTGATGAATTAAAGATTACGATATTAGTAGATGGCTGGAAAAAAATAAGCAAATAAGAAATCACAAAATGAAGTAATAAAAATAATTAAATTTAAAATTAAATAATTAAATTAAGGACTCGAATTAAAGTTTAAAATTTTGTCTAACTTAGATTGCATTCTTTACGGAGCGATGATGGACATTTTGAAATTGACGAGGTGGAAGGAACGACAAGGAGTTTATAAAATCGAGCATCGAAGATACTGTATGAAGCAGCGTAAGCGTGGCACAGTTTCGATGCATCGAAAGCTGAAAGGTTGTTTTCTTTTCTCCTTTTTTCAATGTTCAAAAGAAAAAATCAATTTTAGTTCTCTTTTATTACAAATTTCCTATAAATCATCCTTATTTGCTTCTTAGATTTTGGTTACTGTTACACATGAGATAATCAACAAATGTGGCCCTTGAAACAGTAGTGTAGAATAATTATTTGAATAATTTTCAAAATACTTAAAAGTGCATGGATATTGTTGTCAGTAAATAAGAAAAACCCTAGAACTCTGTCTAAAACCATAACAATAAGAATTTTCATTTTCTTAGTAGAAAAAAAAAATGAATCTTAAACTTTTTTCTCTGAATGTAAATTTGCAAGGTTCGAATCAGTTTCTGTGGTGGTGTTAGAAAAATGAGGGATAAAAAACTCAAACTGGAGAATTCGTGGACGTGAAATCGTTCACCACTAATAAATCAATCGATACGGATTTGCGAACACCTCGCGTACGAATAATGGCTTCCTCTCAATCGCTTCAACTTCTATAGTGATATATGTACTCGGAAGTTCCAAATTGGACTAGTCTCCACAAGCGGTCATACAGATCTGCTGTCAATGCCATTAAGCCGCATCTGTTTCTAATACTCGTGTAATAAAACGATATTTCCAATTGCAGATATTTTTATACAGTTTCGTAGCAATTATCATATCCTTTCCCTTGAAATTAAAAATTCGAAGGATATAAATTCGAGGATAAATTCATCATAAGAGTTTATTAATGAAACTTCTGGTCGCCTGAATACATATGTTTATGAAGTTCCAACAAAGTATAATTGAAACTAATTTACATCAATTGTTTTCCGAATGAAAATCGTGTAAATTTGTATTATCATTTAAATTGTGATGACTTCCACATTTGGAGTAATTTTTAAGCTAGCTTGAACTTCTAGTAGAATTTTCTCCATCTTTAGACGAAAAATCTTTCGCAAATCGATTTTAAATTAGAATTCCTTAACGCCAAACTTTTATGTTACATACCTATATGAATATATATATACCTATTGAATATATATATGATATATATAGAAGGCAGTAACTGAGCGTTGTTTCCTGCTGCATAAACAAAAACATGATTGTCCCAGCTCTGACCAGTACTATGGCCACACAGAATATAATGGCTATGCGAAAGCTTTCAGTGTCGTATTACGCATAAAGGGTAAAACGTATGAATAATATGTGTACGTGGTTTGCACTCACACGCTTAGAAAACGGTTAGTAACATTTGTTTACGGTCACATCTGGTTCAAAATCATGTAGGTTTTTATGTGCATACCCGCAGCTTTATAAATTCGAATTCTTTCTTGAACCCTATCCTGGTTGGAATACTTAATGCGTCCTGAAAAATCCAGCTCACCTGGTTTTTAATGCAAATCACGATTTTCTACAGCTTCATTAACACCAAAGTCGTAATACCGTCCTTTTCTCTGATTTTTGTAACTATATATACATTTATTTGGTGTTCGAATTTAAATTGGACTTTGACTGTTTCCATATTTAATTTTTAATAGTTTAATGTCTCAAATGAGTTGATAAAACTCTGAATCCCTAGTTTTTTCCATGAGATTTGCAATGAAATGTAAATTGTAGGTAATTCTTTATATTTACACAAAAACTTATTGCGGACAATAGACCTTCAGTTTTCAATGTCCGATTTTGTGTATGTGGCCGGCTTTGTAGTATTATTAATTTCAATTTCGAACAACAGTCAGTCCACTCGCTCTGAGAATAGGGAATGAGAAGCGGGATTTGATTCAGTGCCACAGAATAATTAATTATGTTTTCACTCTACTATTCCCGAATTGAATCCTATAATTTTTACATTCTAATTTTAGTTCTTGTTATTTAGTATGTATAATGTCGTTGAACTGCATGTAAATTGATCTCATAAAACACATGATAGGAGAGATTGAACTATAAAAGCCGAGAACAGATCGATAAATCGGTAAATTGAAAACGAAGGTGGAAATGAGATACGCGATTGACTACCGTGCGCGACATACTATACATATAGTCAATCGATTATATTAAGCTCCGAATATGATATGACGTGCATTTCCCGAGAGGCGCCCTATACATATATTTTCATACGAAGCTTTACTCAGATTGATAAACTTATTTTCTTTCTTTCTATCAACATGATGACATGCATTCTGTCGGGTCGTGTCGTGTCTTCTACCTTCTTCCTTGATTATGTATATATTTATAGCGTAAATAGTCTGATTATCGCAGGTAAAAATTGAATCAATCCTTATAAAAGTGCTACATCTCATGTAAATCGAGTGAAGCATGCCAGTCTGCATCAGTCTGCATTTCATAAATAAATTTAAACTGGAAGGGAAAGATGCTATAATCGTATTTTCATGTAAGAAATGCGCAAGATTATAGTTAAAAATTTTCACTGAAGTTTTCTTTGAATAGGTATACAAATTAAACAAGTATTTTTTTTATAAATATACATTGTTAGAAATTTCTTGAAAATTCAAGCATGTAAATGTGCAGTATGCCAATGCGCAACTATGGACGGCAAATGTTAATTGATTCAGAGGAATTTTCTCGGTTTATTTAGATGTGTCAGTGTTTTTCTATAAATGTAAAAAAGTTTACGTATTTCTGAGGATTGAAGGTAGAAGCTTTTATAATAATTTAAGCTATGTTCCAAGAAATTATACATATTTGAATTTACATATTTGAATTTTCAAATACATATGAAATTTCAATAACGGTGATTGCATAAAACTTCACACGAATGTAATTGAAGTTTGAAACATAAATTTCTAACAATGTATGAGAGTGGAATATGATTTCCTGTTCTGACACGTATTTTAAAAGAAAAATCGCATCACATCACTATTTCTCCAACTAAAAAAACATTTTAGACAAAAACTAATATAAACATCAACAGAGACGTTATTTGTAATGGTCACTCTCCCGTGTGGAAATGTGCCCAGATTAGCCCATACTATAATTGGGCGCCAATGTGTGCCCAACTGGGTAGCCCAAATATGAAAAAAAAATTAAAAAGATTCGATTGTTTTCATTATATAATTAAATAAATGCAAAGTGTGATTAATACTGCACTTTTTTCAATAATTCATATTCCTGAATTATTAAATCTAAAGTTTCTAGAGCCAGTCACTGTTTAGTTTATACTTAAATTTTTATCTAGCTTAGAAGCGATGAAGAATAATTAAATTTAAGATTTGATATCGATTGGTTCATGTTTTAAATATGTTTAATTATAATTAATCCATAATTTGTTCATTTGTTAAATATATCGATCCGTTCATATGTAAAGATTAAAAAAAAGGCAATAAATCTTGTTTCTGCAAAAACAAGTTTTCTTTGTAATATACTTAACATAAAGATTAACCAATTTTAATATTTTATTGTTAATTGGTCAGTCCACATTCAGCCCAAATAATAACTGGGTAGAAAAAATATTGCCCAACTTGGGCCCAACTAGTTTCCCCTAATATGGGTTTTAGTTGGTATGAGCGTTACAATCCAAAATGGGCCCCACTTAGAGATCCCACTTGGGCCCCAGTTGGTATTTGGGCAAACTATCTGGAACCCAGTCTGGCCCCAGTCGATGTTTCCACACGGGCTGCTCCGCATCGACGCTATATATACCCTCTCTCTTACTCTACACTACTGCAGGCATTTTCTCTTCTAACGAGTACAATTTTGTTGGAACAGCAGATTCTAATTTAGCTGATTCGGCAAAGTTTCGTTTGTATCACGCTTTGTGTACGTGTTCGTGGAACATTATGGTAGAAAAGTTATTGCTGCTGGATCCTCATACTTTTGAACTAAAATCCTAAAAGACGTATATCCAATGGTTATCCTGGGAGTTCATAATTGATTTCATATATTGTTAGCGGTCAGTGTACAACCGCATTGCGGATGCCTTTAATATTTTCGTTTTAATGACAAATCTGATAGGAACAAAGCCAAATTTGCATGCAAAATTTTTACATCTTCATTAATCGAATTTATCTGATTCCCATAGGTGACATATTTATTGCTTATATCAGGATTACTTTTAGATGATTTGTTAAAATTCTATTTTAAATATTTCTTTATGTACTCTATATATATGTGTGTGTGGATTTAAAAAAGCAATGTTGGTTTTCTCCACCGAATCTTATTCAGAAATGCAGATTTAACTGCAGAGTGACTTCCATTATCTTGGTAACAACCCCTTACGTATAATATGTCTCCACCTGTCCTGGGTAGGAGAAGTACTTGCAAACAATGGGGAAAATCTCACGCATCTCTTAAGTTTCTTCCTTTATTATGTATAAATATGAATACATTATTCTCCAAGGATCTTGTCTACGTGGTTTATCTAAATTTCCTTGAAATTAAGTGGAAAAGCATTCACTCACAGACAGACGCTTTATGCATAAATCATTAAATAATTAATTATTAGCTCTGACTTTATCTCTATAATCTAAATGTCTTTATCTATAATCTATATATCTTTAGATAGTTAAATTTTTAAATAGCAAATGAAAATTTAGTGAAATTCGAGATGTTTGATTTATTTTTGAAATGCATGAAAGAGAGTCAGAGACCTAACCGGATACAGATCCCATTCAGGTCGACTATTTAACAACACTGCTTACGTATTGACAACAGGTTTCACAATGACGCAATGACCCACATTCGAAAATTCACGTGACTCTTTTTTGCAAACCAAATATAATTTTATTTACAGTTTATGTCATTTTTCAACCGAAACGATTTAGCCATTCAGATTCTTCACTGCACATCAGTTGTGTTTATGTTTATCTGTCCAAAATAGTTTTCTCAGAAACAGTCTTTCCATAAAAACTTTTTTTCCTTCATAACAGACTATTTTTAGCAATATTTACGTTTATTTACGTTACTCTCTAAACTTGAATCAGTGAAATTTCACTGATTCCCAGTAAAATTCCACTGATTTTCAGTGACTCTTTTCTCACGATTTTAATTAGTGAAAAATCTACTGGAAATCAGTGAAAAGTCACTGATTCAATTTTAGAGAGTACGCAATATTTCAATGTTCGTCATTCAAAGTATCTAAACAATATTTTCTAATAATAAGAAAAGCTCTCGAAATTAAAAAATTTGAAACGCACAAGATCCAAATAAAATGTCAAATAAGTAGATAATAGTTAATGAATAATGAGTAATCTACAAGTGACGAAACTCTTGACGCTATTGTTTTATGAAGAGATTAGATGGGATAAATAAAGAGAGTTTATATGGTTTATTGAGCTTGAGGATGCTTATTTTTTTTACAGACGGACATTATAAAAGTGTTGGGCATTATAAAAGTTAAAGTCTCGTTCAAGTTTCAAGCTTTCAAGTCTTGCTGGCTGAGTAAAGGCCAATGGCCACACCAAGGGGTGCAATCATGGGCCATAACCTGATATCACTGCCTGCCAATCTGACACACAGATTAAATGGACGTACGTCGATTCTGTGGCACTATATCTCCAAACTCTCTTCTTTTACTCTCTTCTCCTGTCTTTCTATTACTCATTTCTTATGTTAGATCCGCGATTGCTCGTTATTATTTTCCCCTCTAACTCATTGATGTTTCACCGCGATTTACTCATCCAGTCATTCATCTTCTCGACAACCAGATGAAAACCGATAAAGTTTAATAAAAGTCGGAATGATTGGTATATTCTTCTCCTTTTCTTGAGAGCGACTGATAGGCAGATCTCGAATCAAGAGATCTGCGTCAAAACAAGACGCAAAAAAGATAAATGATTTGTTTAGTCAAAACTACAAGGATTCATTGTTTTTCTGCATTATTCATGTACCAAAAGTTCTAAACGTTCAAATGAACGAAATATTTATTCCAAATTCTATTTTATTTAGAAATATTGATCATTGCAAGTTACTACTTTCAAACAGAATTATTTTCAATGCAAATTAATCAGTATTTGAACACTTTTTCTAGTTTAAAATACAATCAATACGAAAATGCGTTCATTTGAACGTTCAGAACTTTTCAGTCATCATTATTTAAAAAAAATTCATGTGACTTTTCTTAAATTTAATCGATTTAAGGGGGAATATTTTGGATTTCATGTAAGATAAATGTACCAGTAATCGTGACGCTCTTTTTATTACTTTTTACTTTAATGAATTATAATTGCTTCTTATATTTTACAATGCTTAAATTCAATGGGTTTTTGTCATTAAATGTCATTTTGAAGACATTTTCTTATCATATATTAAAGTCTTAATCTATTTTCATGATTACTGGGACCGCCACGATTAGTGGGACATCTAATAAGTTCAAAATGCAAAATTCCTTTTTTTTTAAATTTGAACAAATTAGCAGAATAAGTTTCGTCTAGACATGAGAACATAATACATAATACACTTTGCCCAGATGCGATATACTGATCAATGTCGTTACGTCTGAGTCTAACATAAACTCTAGAGTAGGAGACGTAGTGAAGAAAGACTTTCTCTCCAGCTCTAAACGTTGGAGTAAAGAGAAAAGGACTGGGAAAAAAGCTAGGAAGAATCGAAGAGCGAAAAGAGGAGTAACAGGGAACAAGGAACCGCCTTTGAAACGAGGAGTAAAATCTTTTCTCGATCAGGAGAATTTGAAGTAGCTATTCGTTTCGCTTTTTTTTATTCTTCGCGTTCGTTTCGATCCTTGACGTTCATTCCAATACCACCGAGCTCCTCCATAGGGTGGTCAGGACTGTCAGGACATTGTTGACATTCCGCGTGAAATTCCTTTCTCGCTATCGCATTAAAGTTTGTCCGCTAGTGGAAGTTGCCGGGGCAACGTCATTGCAAATAAAGAGGCAAGAGGAGAGGAAAAACCGTAGGGAACTCAGTGTTCAGAGAATATTACACCTAAGTCGTTTCTCCGATGAGGTATCTGAAGAAAATTCATGCAAAAGAATCTTCATCCAGTCCGATATCAATATTCAGATGTTCGCTGATATTAGTGAAAATTCAAATACTGTGCATTTCTGCTTAATGAATTACTGTCCATCTAATTTATAGAATATTAAAGAAGTTTCCAATATACTTAGAGTTTGTTCTCACAGAGAGAAAACTAGAGGTTCCAGTTTGTTTTAGATAAAATTCATATAATTCAGTAGATTTCTATCCAAGTGTACACCTGATTACATGAGTCATCAACTCCTCGATTACATAACACTGTCAGTATAGCCCTCCCCCCACCTCCCATCATCATAACATTTATCCTCACCTCCTCCCTCCCCCTAAAAGGTGTTACGTAATTTATAAATGGCCCTTGTTTAGATTTTTGAATGTCATCTCGTTTTATGTTACTGTTATATGTTGTTAAAGAGATTCAACGTAAGACGAAAGTAAGGAAGGAGAAAGTATATTAATGATGAGACTCGTTAGGTAATTAAGGATTCATTTCTATCAATAGCTAATGAATGAAGAAACATCATTTTGCAAATTCGATGTACTTTCTTTTCTTTGGGCACTAACTTTCGATATGATTTAGTGATTTATATATCAAGTTTGCCTTCGAAGAAGAATGATCTGTCAAAAAACGCATCTTTCCTTATTCTATTTATTCTTTATTCTATCTATGTATTTACTAATACATTGTCAGAAATGAGTTATTGATTTTCCCAAGAGTCTGTACCAATTACATATAACGGTTTCCTAGTTCCTACCAATGACCCTGTCCTTCATTTCTAATTAAATTGGCCAATCACAACATTATACCTTTCATTACATTTTAAGAAATATAATTCATTCATGCTTGTTAGTTTTCAGCCAATGACTTTATTACTAGAAATAAAAGTGGGCTTTACATTTATAGAGTATTCCTCTCTCTTTCAAGGTGCGGGAGTCATTCACAAAGTACGTGATAAATTTTTGACCTCCCTTCAATCTTCTAAAAAAATATGTACTGAAAATATCAGTGTACACCTAATAATTTACAAGCCCCCAAGAGTATCACGTACTTTGTGATTGACCCCGTGGATGAATTTCTTTCTTTCTTTGAATTTCCATAATCTCCATTTTATTTTCTCTTTGATTTTTAAAATGATGGTTTTTTAAAAGATTTTTCTCCAGTTAAGTGTCCTAGTGCTACCAGTAATGATCGTCACTAAAAAAATATTTCCTCGCCACTCGAAACGTCACTCATCTGAGAGAAGCAGAAGCTTGCTTGCAATCGAGCAAGATTGTGAATATTCAAAGTTGAAAGAAATTACTGAAAGCGAGAAGAGATTTAAATCAAACGATCCTAGTCATTTACTTCACTTACTTTATTTACTTCCTAAAGTTGTTAATTTAAAAAGTTTCGCTGAAGACTTCTTAATTTAACTAAAAGTGAAGTGATAAGTTTGGTATTCTCAGTTTCAAAGATGGATTTCAAATTTCCACGATACTGATGCGCGGAATAACTTGGCATAAACGACGATTTGAAATGAGACCTTTTATACAATGTTTTTCGATTTCTTCTTTCTGTCTCCGCCATAAGTTCGTTCCTCTCTTTTGCATTAGCAATTTATTGCATCAAAGTGGAGTGAGTGTCTAGACGTTTGGAATGAGGGGTCAGGAGGCTGAGCCTTCTTCGGATGAAGCAAAGTCTCAATCCGATTCACATATATACATACAATTGTTTGTATATATGTGGAAAACTTGAGTTGGCCCCCGCGGGATCCTAAGTAGTTTTCCTCTGTAGTTGCCCTCTGTTTAGGGCCAAGCTAGGCTTCTTGTAGGAAATCAGGGTGGCCACATGTCAGGGAAGTTAGGGAAGTCAAGGAAATGTTAGGGAAATGCGAGCAGTTGTCAGGGAAAATAGAAATTGACATTTATGCTATATTATTTTTGTCGTATTGCATATATAGATTTTATAGTTTATTTAACAGACTTTAGAAACTTTCCAAGTACATATTTCAAAGGATTGTATAGAATTTCCAGGCATTCTTTGAAATTCTTTGGGTTTCTAATGATTTCAAGAGATTTTCAATAATTTTATTAAAAGATTTTAAGAATATTCTAAGAATTTAAAGGGATTACAAGAGATTTGTATAATATTTAAAAGATTTAGTGGAATTTAAAGAATTTTAAGGAATTTTAAAGCTCCTTGTGGAATTTTAAAGGACTTTAAAAGACTTGTAAGAATATTAAAAAATTTTTATTTTTTTAAAGTGATTTTAAGGGCTTTGATTGAAATTTGAAGGTACCTCACAATATTTTGATGTTTTATAAAAGATTTTGTAGAATTTTATGGAATTTTAAGAAGCTTGTAAAAATTTAAAGAGATTTTGACATTTTTAAATTGATTTTAAGGAATTTAAATATTCCTCGTGGAATTAAAAAAATTTTCAAAAATTATTTTTGATTTTTAAAGGATTTAGTGAGGCTTTTGTTTCCAAGAATTTTTATTTAGAGATTTTAATGTATTTTAGGGAATTTCAAAGTTCCTTATTGAATTTTAAAGGATTTCACAAAATTTTTATGATTCGTAAGAGATTTTGTGAAATTGTAAACGATTACGTGGAATTTTAATAGATTTGAAAGAATTTATGATATTTTATACACGGAGAAAAATGGAAGTCAGCGGTTTTGTAACATTTACACAAATTCTTTAAATAAAACTTTTATTATAGGACAAAGTCCAAAAATACGGTAATCATTCCTAAAAATATCAGTAATGATTACCGTATTTTTGGACTCCGTCTTATAATAAAAGTTTTGTTTAAAGAATTTGTGTAAATGTTACAAAACCACTGACTTTCATTTTTCTCCGTGTAGGATTTTAAAAATTCTAATTAAATTTTAAGAAATTTAAAGATATTTCTAGAAATTTCAAAAGATTTCAATAAGTTTTTAATAATTTTAAGAAATTTTGACGCATTTTAAGAGATATTAAAGTTCCTCGTTGAATTTTGAAGGATTATAGAAAATTTTAAGAGATTTTTATGAATTTAAAAATATTTTGAAGTTTTTTGAGGAATTTAAAGGATTTTAAATGATTTTAAGGAATTTTAAAACAATTAGTGAAAATTTAAGGGTTTTTATGAATTATATTAACAAATTTGAAGAGATTTTGTCGAATTTAAAGATATTTCTAAGAATTTCAAGAAATTTCAATGAATTTTAAGAGATTTCTAAGGTTGTCGTAAATTTGTTCGCATTTTTAATACTTTTCTGTCAGGGAAATTTTTCTGAACGTCAGGGAAAAGTCAGGGAAATGTCAGGTAAATGAAAAAATTGAATCTTGTGGCCACCCTGGAGATGCATATTCTGATTCTGGATATCTTACAGAGAAGTTGTTGTTTTTGCTCCCCTGATATAGAGGCATTTTAATACTCTATCATAAAGTATCGTTAAATTTTAAATAACAATCCTCTTTTTTAAAGTAATTTTTTGGTTTATTTTCAACTTGGTGATCGGACTTGGAATTTTTTGTGGCAAATAATAAAAGGACAAATTACTCGGAAAACTAGACCCTTGTTTGCCTTTTATAGCTGGTCCTTTTGACGCGACAGGTGATTTATAGATATTGGCACTTTGGTTTCGTTTTTAGGGGCTTCCTTCGAAACTATAAAAATTGGATTTTTTTCTTTTTGCGGTTCCTTTGAAGCATTAGTGTTAATGAAAACGGAACTTCGCAAAAGCATCGACTTCGTTTTATGAACCTTATTAGAAATTCACATTATTTTTTTCTAGAAATTTTTGGAATTTATTTTTATATTTCGTAACTTATCTATGCATTTGTATTAAAAATTAATCACCATAATATTCATGTCAAGTAGGACTACTTCTGTTGAAATTCATTTCAATGAATCTACATTCCAAATAAATAAATTAAGATAAGATAAGATAATGTCTCAAGTTGAGATTTATCTTTTGGCGGCTTCCGTCAGACAGAGTTTCAAACCGACCCAAATAGTCCAAACCTGATTGGGGTCGCGGTCGACGATATTAAGAGTATCAAGAAGTCGGCAAATCTACTGACAGAGGCTTAACAACCTATAGGATTGATCGTAAAATACAGGATTAAACAAAATGAGTAAATTTGTATTCGTCGGCTCAGGCCTCCACCAATGCTAGTGTTAAAGTATAGCAAAATATTTATAAAACATCCAAAGTTTGATTGACAGAGATTTCGGCAAACGAAAGAATTTGATGAACATAGTTGTATACCTTCCAACCAAGTTGTTTGCGAGAATGGGTGACGCAACTTTTCGTGATTTAGAGAGTTAGAGCAAAAACTTAAAGCCATAGACTACAATTATTTCACTGGATTCGTCATCTCATATTCTTAATTCATTTGGTAGTTAAGGGCATGTGTTACTTATCATATGAACAAATTTAGATAACCCAGTTTATTTTCTTACAATTTTTACTCTTTCAAAAAGTAAAAATTATGAGAAAAAACGAAGTTATTTAAATTTGTTCATACGGTAATTACCACATGCCCTTAAAAATAGACAAAATTGTAAAGGCTTATTTCATGACTTCAATTTTTTAAATTTAGATCTGAACTGAAAATTGTGGCGCTAGCTTATTTTAACCGCATCTCACGAGATATTAACCTGACTTTCTGGGCAATTGAATTTGAAGAGGCTTTGTAAGCACGAACCATAACTATTAGGAGTCAAATTATTTTTGATGACGAAAAGAGAAATGAAAATTACACGAGGCTGAGAGCATATGAGAGAACATATGCAGCATATGAAAAAAGAAATATGTAAATAAAGATTTCTCTGAATTCACTCTAATCTCTGAAAATGGTCTGGTGTAAACATAGTCTGAATAATTCTGACTCATAATCGTGTAAGCATCTCTGCTCACTTTCCAAGTTGAAAATTTTCTCCTCATCGTCAAGTCTGGAAGTTCGGGTAGGCTTAAAGTTACTAATGTAATTTGCATGAATGTAATTTTAATTAACTCTGTTCCTCAATCATCTTCCGAGTTTTAATTGCATTCATATAATTCCAACGTCAATCAATGAGGCATGCTTCTGAGAAACCTTTAATAGGAAATTAACACTCACGACTTCTTAAGCCTTCTGATTTAACCTTAGGTTAAATGGCACTCGTAGATTCAGAGATTGTAACTTCTGAGGTCTTTGTCATCCTAAGGAACTTTAGAAAATCCATTTTTTTTTTATCCTGAATAAATTCAGTCGAATTTCAAAAGATTTTATAGGAATTCACAAGATTTCTTAAATTTATCTCCTCGATTTTTTATTAATACATATTTTTTAATCATCATCAATACAAGCCCAATAATTTAACGTGTGATGCACTTTATGACTTGATGGGACTATAACTTGAAAAATAAATGGAGATCAAACAGGAGATTTCATACAATGTATATAATAATGTATAAGATGGGTGGCGAAGGCAGAAGCGCGGTGTATCGTGAATCCATCAATTATCGGTGCTAAATTTTTACGAGGTCTGGATTATGCATCATTTAAAGGGAAGGCTTTCTTCTTTACCGCAACTCAGACCTTCTACTTCGATTTGAGGGACGGTTCTACTCATCATAAACACCGCGCCTTCGAGCGAAGTTTGCATTGGGGGCGTCACTATAATGGGTTTTTTTTTTATTCAACCTATTTTTTTCCTTCCAATTTTCTAATAAGCTTGGTTCTTATTATCCTTTCTTTTTTCCCTTTGCTTGTGTGTGTATTTCCAGGCTTTTGACTTTTAATAAATCAAAATTAGCAATGCCTTTAGAGTCCATGACTTTCTTAAATTGGATTTTTTTCAAACTCGGTCTTTTTCAAACTAGGATTATTATACAAACAGCTATCAATAATTAATTATTATACAAACAGCTACCAATAAATTAACGTGATAAAAACTTAGATATAAATTTTTTCCGGATTTTTAATAAATAAAGAATTTCCAGACATTGGATCTTAAAAAAAAGCGTCGATTCTCTCTGACACTTTACCTTGTTTGTTTTATTCAACTATATTTTTCTTTCTTCGCCTCCCCTTTATTTTTATCTCGTTTATTTTACACGCACACAAACGCGAGTGTCATTCGTACTTCTCTTATTATCTCCTCTTTTTTTTCTCGCACTCACTCTTTTTACCTTCGCGGCCCTCTGAGCAGATCGTATCTTCGCAAAGTTTAGCGTGTTAAGATTAAGCGGTGAAACCAACAGTGGTTTACAATTTTTTGTTTTACGAGTCGAAAGGAAAGGAGCACTGAACTTTTTATAAGTTTCTTGACTAAAGTCTTTCACCTCATATAGATTCATTTGCATTTTATATCACATCTTTTTTATCATGTTGCAACACTTCAATATATACAAATTAGAGACTATTTTTAACCATCAATTTTAAAACTTTCTCTGCTTTAAAATACAATTAATGCAAAAATTCGTTCATTTGAACATTGAGAACTTTTCAGTCATTTAATCGGCTGTAATTTAAATGTCAGACAAATACAACATAAAGATATCATGCAATAAAGTAATCGTGTCGTCATGACTTTACTTTACTTTATATCTAAGATGTGCAAAACGGTAAAAAAGGTACCCATGTTTTTTAACGAGAAATCATAGTTTGGAACGTACTATTAGCATAATTATAAGCAGAATTTATAAGCCACTGGTAAGGGTCGATTGCAGTTTAATTAATAGCTGCAATAAAGGTTCAGTGTGTTGTGTTAATTGGACCTGAAAGCAAAATATGCTCGAGTGTTACGTATCACCATAAACGCACGTTCTCTCTTATAATTTCTCGTCTAATTTTATAACAGTATTAAGCAATTAAACTGTTTAGAGTTCTGAAATTCGCTAGAATCTAAAATTTCTTCTCATTGTTGATAATTAACAATAACATTAACTTTTCAAAACATTTATTGGAATCAAGTCAATAAATAAAATATAATCTACTTTGTATAGAGGTTCACAGTCGATTTGCATTAATTAATGACGTTATTCTAATCTTAATTAAATTAAATTAACTGAAATTCCAAGAATATTTTCTCTTTAGATAATTCGAACTCAAGTTTCGAATAATTTCCAATTGGATACTTTTGCAAAACCTTTCAATACATTTTTCTTGATGTTTATTTGCAATTATCCAATATTTTAATTAAATAAGACCTGCTTGGTAGTAAATTCGTTAACAATATGCTCGGATATTACTTGGGAACTTGAATATCTGATTATTATCTGTGAAAGAAAGTTTTTTAAGGATTAAGAATTTTTGAAACAGTGTTGGTGTTAAATTATCATAAAATTACACTTTTTTCTATGGTCACGAGATAATGATGGGACATCGATATCGAAATATCAACATTTTTCTTTTAATATTTTAATAATATTGGAAAAGAGCAAAAGTCAATATAAACTGCACTTTAAGGGTGTTGGAGCCAAGTTTTAATCTAAAAATTCGATTTCTTCATTTTACTCAACAAATATTAAAATTTGAATTTTTTCCCTTTGTATAATTAATCAATTTTTAAGTAGAATTATGTGCACAGAGCGAGAAAATATCTAATTCAAATATTTTTTAAGTAAAATGAAAATATTTAATTTTGATGTTAAATTTTGAATTCTTCGTTTTATGCAAAAAGTATCGAAATTAAATACTTTTTCGCTTTGTATGCAGTCTTACATTTAAAAAAAGATTAGCGCTACAGAGCGAAAAAATATTTATCTAGAATTTTCGTTGAATAAAATGGAGAATGGAATTTTGAGGATGTTCACTCGCACAATTTCACAAGAGAAATTTGAGTACGTGAGTACCACAATCACAATTTCAGTACAATTTATTTTGTACTTTGTTAATAATAATTTTTCAGTTTTTTTAAATAAAAAGTTTTAAATAATCTCCAATTGTTTATTAATTTACGATATTAGATATAATTATTAATTTTTACATTACTAAAAAATTAAAATTATTGTTATTAACAAATTTTTAATTTGATATTTTAAATTTCGCGCCAAAATTTTGGTAGTTAGTGGCGCCACCGCGGCGCTTCCTTCGAAAGTACAATTTCAGAATTTTTAGTACACTTTCGGAGTACAAACGCGATTTTCATTGTGGCAACGCAACGCTGTACATTCTATTGTTTTGGTTGTGGTTTTGTTGATTCATCTTTGTTTTGATCGATTTTTAGTGCGATTAATTACCTACGCCTACGCGCCTGTTCTTACGATTTCTCGCGGTGACCGCCAAATTTATCCAAATTCAAATTTTAACAAGTTGAAGTTTCTTGAGTCAGGTAAGATACGGTTTGTAAAAGTTGAATGCGATAATAATGAACTTGCATTCTTGCATTGGTGGACGTGTGGTGTAAAAAAAAAATGAAATGAATTAAAATGAACAAATCGAACAGATGACTCCGACCTTAGGAAGAGCTGCAGCTTTAGCAAACGATTTCTTTTTCGGTTGTTTCGTTGTCATATTGTCGTCTCGCCTTGTTGCTCGAAAGGAACATAAGATTCGTGAGAACCATTTCTTGCCTTCTCGACTAAGAGGGAAGATTTATTTTCTACAAAAAAGTTTAATTCAATCTGACTGTAGAGCATCGTATATCTGAAGCGCCTACTTTTCTGGAGCAAACACTTTTATTCTTATTTCTATAAATTAATTCGTTTAATTTAATTTAACTTTTTAAAAACAACTTTAATGTCTGCATCTTATAAAACAATCGAATATGCAGAATCCAAATAAGTGATGCAAGAATTGCATCACTTACTTGGAAAAAAGTGTAACTTTTTTCCAAAGAAATTTTCCCCATATTATGATTTCATGTTACTTAAAATCAATTTTAATTTTTAGGGTTTTATTATCACATCTACATAGAAATTTAAGGGCGTTGAGTCCAAGTATTATAAGCTCACAATTCTATTCTCCATTTTACTCAACGAAAATTATAGATAAGTATTTTTTCGCTCTGTAGCGCTAATCTTCTTTCAAATATAAGACTGCATACAGAGCGGAAAAATATTTAGTTTCGATACTTTTTGCATAAAACGAAGAATTCAAAAACTAACTTCAAAATTGAATATTTTTTTATTTTACTTAAAAAATATTTGAAATAGATATTTTCTCGCTCTGTACGCATAATTCTAGTTAAAAATTTATTATTTCTACAGAGGGAAAAAGTTCTAAATTTAATATTTGTTGAGTAAAGTGAAGAAATCGAATTTTTAGATTGAAACTTGTCTCCGACACCCTTAATTTAAATACAAAATTTCTCATTACTGAAAAAACAGTTTATCACGGACATATTCAGAGAAAATATCTCCCCTCGCGATCAAAAAAACAAGGAGATAAAATTGTTTGTAAATCAATAATCGATTTTTTTGTTGAAAACGTGTGACAGATCACTATTGTTAAAAATAACGATAGGAAAACCCAATTTTGTTGGGGTCAGCAGAGTTATATAAAAAATTGAATTTCGATTGAGATAACAATATCGTACACGTTGTTCTGTCAGTTAAAATAGCACGTTTCAGGGTCCCATGTTGCTGTAAATGTCGATTGTGCTCTTTTTTCACTCTATGTGTTTGTCGATTATTTCTTTCCCTTCTGTGTTGCATATTCTTGGCAAAGTATTTAGTTTTGACTCTCTCCTCTTACACAACTATTTGTATGAGCCCGACTTGTAATTAGTATCTTAAGCACAAGGGGCTCCTAAGTTTGCACATTTGCTAATTATCGCACTTTATGTTACGTTGAAGGAATTTCAAATATTAGATTTTCTTTCTATAGATTTTTATTTGTTTTTTGCTTCTAATTTACGATATTTAAAGGATCAATTTTAATACTTGATTGAATTTTACAGACTGGTTTCCAAAAATGTGTTCCTGTCTGGATAGTGGAAACCTGCCCGGAAATCGTCCCGGACGAGTCGGAAGTTATAAACGTCTCGGTTCGAACTCCACTATCTATGAATTCCAGAACCTAATGCATAGGGCTCGAAGAAAAGAGGGTGAACTGGTCGACGAATCGGCCGATCATGAAAAAGAGGTTTGTTAATTATATCTCTTTATCAAATACTTAATATTTAATAAATATGAAACTTAAGTCAGTAAAGAAGAAGGCAATATTTTAAAAATATTTTTTAATTTCATATACACGGTTTTAATTATAATTATCTTTTAACAATTGTCAATGATTTTAATTTCATCACATCTCTTTGTGTTCAAAGTGAAAGCATCTTTTCAATTATTGTGTATTACTGTGAATCTCTTAATTCAAAGCCGAGTTATGTCTCATTGAATGGTATTGAAGATCTGAAATGTTTTGAATTTCAATCTGATGTTGATGAAATATTCATTCTGTTCCTTCTTTCCAATTAGGAAGAACTACGCTTTTACAACGACGACCTCTCGTGGAACACAGTAATTGTCGAGAGGAATCTCAGGACAATCGATTTGTGCGAAATCCTGAAAGTTAAAAGAAATACAACCGGCATCGCGTGGTCCATAGTGGAAACTTGGCCAGAACTAGGAATTGGTAAGTGCCTTATAACTTTTCTATGTACGACATTATTATAGATAGAAACCTCTGCAAACCCCATTAATTTCGCAAGTTGTAAACTCTCCCTGTGTTCTGATTTTTTATGCCTCTCTGTACCTACGTTCATAGAAAAGAATGTAAAAATTTAATACTCACAAAAGTTTCTTTAAGTTTCTCTAATATTTATATCTTCTTAGCTCCAGCCCTCTTGCTTTTTTCAAAGTTAAAGAACAGTTTAAGGTCATGTATTAGTTATCCGATCCGATGTATTAGTTTACCGACATTTTATTCTCTGCAATGCTATTTCTACTATTGTGATATCGATTTGAAAATTTCTAAGATTAATGTACGTTTATCTAGTCCTAAATTTTTAGTAAAACAAAAAACATATATATTTAGGACCAGATAAAATACCTCAGTGAATTCATTTTAATTTTAGTCATTTTCAACTTAATATCTTAATAAATGTTAGAAATGGCATTACAGGAAAAAAAAAGACGATGAGGTTTGTACCAAAAGTTTTGAATGTTCAGAATTTTAATCACATGGTAAGGTAGGGATTGGATAGCTGATACGTGGCCTTAAATGTGCAGAAATCTCGGGAAATATACTCAAAAACTTTTTATTTAATTTATCCTTACTTAAAAAAGTTCAAACCCCGAAAACATTTCCCAATTAGAGAAGTTATCGAAGTATCGAATACTCTTAAACTTTTATTGCCATCCTTGAACTTTGAAAATACAAAAATTACTGTCTTACATTTTCTGTTGAAAAAATTTGTTTTTCATGATTTTTTTTTGTTTGAGAAAATGATATTAGATTTACCACGGATTTCCATATTTTCCTTGACCTGCGACCAGCTTTGAATAAAAAAAAGAAAAAAATTGCAGAGACTCAAAAGAAGTGTCGATGTGGCAAGATGATTCACGTAATGTCATAGAGAAGGGTCCCTAGAATAGAGAAAAATTTCGGAGGTAGGTCACGTTCGTCCAGTTCTCGGGTATTTGAGGACTTAAGAGTTAATGGTGCGCATACTGATTGTGCAAAGAAGAGCAATGCTGCAATTAGGTCGCGCATACTCTCGTCTGGATTAATTCGCTTGCATTGGCTTCTTGAACTTTTCAGTTGCAAATATAACTGCAAGAGGCTTAATTTTATCATCTTAAATTGGATGCTACGATTACACCGTCACAATTAGATTGCCCGCATAAAAAACAGAAATTTTAAATCACAAGATTTTTATGCCTTTAACGATAGCAAGGAACTGATATAAGAAAACCAAACAAAAAAGCCTGAGACAATGATTTTTATTCTTATACCTGTTATTAACGTTTTTGTTTATTATCTCGCGTTCTTCAAAAATTCTCCACGAATAATTTTAACTTGATAAAATAATTCGTTGAAAATTTATCCTGAGTCTCTTTCAATTTTTTATTTATTTTTTCTTTTATTTTCGTATAACGTTTAATAAAAGGCCCAATAAATTTATTGTAATTGATGAAAGATGTTTCATTTGATGTATTTTATGAAGAAAATTGAGTTGAAAATTTAGTGGACAGGCATGCGTTTTAGGCCCAGTCACAACACGCGCAGCGCCGAGAATCGATATCAGCCTATCCAATAGCCTAGGAGTTGGCCCAGGTCAGGCATCCTTTCGCGTTCACATACAAATATTGTACATTTTATCTTTCCGGAAAGCTATGACAAAAATTATTTCTTATTTAATACATTTTTTACCCTACTTTTTAATAGTATTAAAAAATGTAATTTTGAATTCTTCAAAATCATAAACAGATTTTTATTATTATCCGGTATTGCATATGTAAAATATATTGAAATTGAAACATTTTTCAAAAACAGCTGCTGCAGGATTATTTCTAGAAAATTATAGCCATGTATGGTGCCAGCGGCTTTGCATGCGTAATCAGTAGATTGTTTAAAACAAACACATATTTAATTGCGCATTTGTAGAGTACATAAGGTCATGCAAATACGGAGATAATCTCACTTACATGCGAGTGCTTTCGCCTCGACATGGTAGGATGAAGGTACAAGTCTATAGGAAGTCGGACTTTATTATCCACTTCCTTCTAATTGATTCCTCGCGGTTGTGGTAGACAGTGGCCGCTTTCGATAAACAATAGCACACGAAGGTGGCAGACTTCGTGTTTAAATTAGTCCTCTGCCAATAAAACGAATTCCATTGAATCTTGACTGAAAACCCGAGAAAAACTTTACAAAAGCACTTCCAGTTTTTAGTACCTACTTTTTAACACTTTTTCCAGTTTATTTACTTTACCTAAAACCGATAGTTCTCCTTAAAATATTTCTAGAAAATAAGTTGCTTTTGTACATCTTTGATGGTTGTGCATTAAACTAAGAATTTTAAGGGTGTTGGAGCCAATTTCCAATCTAAAAGCTCGATTTCTTCATTTTACTCAACAAATATTAAATTTGGAATTTTTTTCCTCTGTAGAATTAATCAATTTTTAACTAGAATTATGCGCACAGAGCGAGAAAATATCTAATTTAAATATTTTTTAAGTAAAATGAAAATATTGAATTTTGAAGTCAGATTTTAAATTCTTCGTTTTATGCAAAAAGTATCGAAACTAAATATTTTTTCGCTCTGTATGCAGTCTTATACTTGAAAAAAGATTAGTGCTACAGAGCGAAAAAATATTTATTTATAATTTTCGTTGAGTAAAATGGAGAATGGAATTTTAAGCTTAACATTTGGGTCCAACGCCCTTAAGAGGAGATTGAATCGTAATTTCTTGTAACTGTTGATTATTTTGATCACAGATTAGAGGTGATATTAATTAACGTCCAATCTCTGTACAAAAAACATGTCTGGAACATGAGCTTAATAATATATTGAACGATGGGAAACCCCACGAGATCTTTTCATTCTTGTATTTTGTTCGGTTTGCCACAGGTGCTACATAACTTAAAAGTGTTGTGCTTAAAGAACCTTAGATACATCCATCCCGTCACTGTTGGGGTTTCCTTATTTTTTTTCACACCACTCATACCCTACACCTGAATTCAAGTTCTGATTTTAAATACAATAAAAAAAGTTTTTCACCGAAGCGATTATTGAAAAATCAGACTTTTCCAAATTTTTCTCAGATTATTTCATTCTTTTTTAGGGGCACCTATTATATTATTTTTAGGGGCACCTATTAGCACCTATAATATGAGCAAATTAATTTAATATGAGTAAATTTAGTTTCCCCAATTTTGGGTCCGCAATAATAAATATTTTTCGCTAAAAGTAGGCAATTTACCTCCGTCTGCATGAAACGGAAACAGAAGTGTTTTACGCAGAGGGAAGTAAATTACTTAGTTTTAACGCATAATATTTATTATTGCGGATGCAAAGTTGAGGAAATTAAATTTTCTCATATGGTAATTAGCATCTGCCCTTAAATTGGACTCTTAAACATGTTATCGGTTCAAAGTCTGGATAGATTCTTTAGGGGTTCAATTTATCTTCTATGTACATTTGTACAAATGGGAAAATATTTTTTAGTTCCTTGATAGAAAACGAATTTATCCCGATTTGATAAAAATGAGAATGGTTGCAAGGAATAATGTGATAAGCGAAGTTGTATAAAATCACCTATATAGTCTTGCAACTGTCGATTCAATTCCGTCTGCGTATTCTCATGAGGCCTCTGTTGGTATCCTTTTTATATTTCTATTTTTCTCCAATTTCTTTCTTTCTTCCGTCTATTGTGTCGGAAAGTTAATGCGAAAGGAGAGCAAAAGTAGAGCTATATTTTATATATATGAATATATGTGTATAGCTAATAGCATATCAGAGAGAATAAGACATTGTTCTGTTTTGTTTATCTTGCCATATGAACTTGGAATTGCAGTCCCGTAATGTTGTGGATAATGTAGGAAGAAATAGAAAACCGGTTGTCTGGAGTAAGAAAATGCAAAGTGTGGAAGCAGTGCTTTATCATAATGTTCGTGTCTGACGAAGCAAAAGTATGTAGTGGAGCCTTATGGTTAAGTGGAGATGAACTTCCGACGGAGAATCGCTTAGCAAATTGAACATAAATATCCGCTACGTTATATTAATAAGTATATCTTAAGAATTGATGCACGGAATGCACATTATGCACGGAAGGATGTTTAGGGAGAAAAAATTTTGCATTGCTTGATTTTATTTTATGTGATATATACATTTTTAATTCCATAATGAAATATTTATGAGTATCACGAACTACTTTTTACGAACATTTTTAATATAGATATTATTCTGATATTATAATTTATATTCGAAATAATTGGCACACGGGGCAATTAATAGCTAAGCAAAGGCTGTTGAAAATTGTTTCCAAATGCAGATACATACATAATATATAAACTCGATTGCGGAAAGAATCGACCGGAACGAATGAACAATTGAACATAATTTAATTGAATCAATCGTCTGAGAATTTTGTTACAGGTTGAAAAATTTCAGGTTTTGGTTCATTCACTTCCTGAATCACGATATTATTTTCCTATCTCATCTTAAGGTTGTTGGAGCCAAGTTATAATCTGAAAATTCGATTTCTTCATTTTACTCAACAAATATTAAATTTTGAATTTTTTCCCTCTGTAGGGTTAATCAATTTTTAACTAGAATTATGCGTACAGAGCGAGAAAATATCTAATTCAAATATTTTTTAAGTAAAATGAAACTATTCAATTTTGAAGTTAGATTTTGAATTCTTCGTTTTATGCAAAAAGTATCGAAACTAAATATTTTTTCGCTCTATATGCAGTTTTATATTTCAAAAAAGATTAGCGCTACAGAGAGGAAAAATATTTATCTATAATTTTCGTTGAGTAAAATGGAGAATGGAATTTTGAGCTTAACACTTAGGTCCAACGCCCTTAATGAAATGAGACCAAAGTGAAAATTTTCATTGCACATAACTATAAAATGTTCATTTTTATTTTTCAGAACGTACCTTAGAAGATCACGAAGATATCCTTGCAGCACATAGAGAAATAGAAATGTTTGTTTCCTATCACGAAAGGAAATTCTTTTTCCGGGAAGATTATCTAAAGTACGAGTTCTTCATTAATCCAAAGGTAAGATTTGCTTCCTAGAATATAATTGTATCTTATAATGTTGAGTAGAGAAGTGGTGTGGAAATTTTATAACTTTAAATTTTAAATTTACAAATTTAAAAGGTGTAGATTCCTACACTGATATTATCGACTGAGTAATTCAGAGTAGATTTATTAAGTTATCAACTCGTTTCTAAAGTACCGACTTCTTTTTAGAAAGCTTCTTAGAAAGTAAATTACCGACAGTAGGTTACCAAGTTAACTAATGGTTTCTACAATACCGACTGCTATCGAGATAATATGTGGTAAAACAGATCTGAATAGCAGGGTTTCAATTTGGTATTATCAAAGTATTACGCAGATGGCAATCTGATTAAATTCTTTAAAATAGTATTGATTGGTCCCTTAATTTTTGAAAAAAATATTTAAATTTTCTAACGGTTATCTTTGAAAAATATCAGATAAAAGCTTTTCTATCTTAATAGCTCTCAAATTTTGTAAGTTCTATATCCGCAAATCTTAAAATTCAATCTTTATCATCAGTTCATTTTTATTTTGATCAAGACAAATTTGTAATCAAAAAAGTTTACCATTTTGCAAATATTAAATGGCCAGAGAGATAATACAACTTTTTTTCGACTTCCACGGCCCATAGAAGGTTTACGAGTTGAAAGTTTCCGATGAAAAGTTTTTACAGGTTCATCATTAGTTCCATATTGCGGGTTTATTAAAGCAACGAGCCTCAAAGGAGTTCAGTACGAATTAATTAAAATTACTCAACTAATAAACTAGGATGCATTTACATATTTATAGCTCATTTTTAATACATACATCAGTCATTTTTACCTTCGTTTTTCAATATCAATTAAGTTAAAACATATTGCAGCAATTAATACTTACAACTTTGTAGTGTTCATTAATATGAATGAAAATTTAAAATAATCTATATTTTAGATGACGAATTCTTTTTAATCAAGTATTAAAATATAATAACAATTTTACTCAATTTGTCTCTCTACCTATAGCGGTATGAATTTTTCATTTCGTTAATGGACAAAAATGCGCGACGATTTTCCCACCTGTATTTTTTATTATTTTATTTTTTTTTAAGCTTTTTCGTTCATTCTGTCAGACTCGTACCTCCGTTCTTCTTTAGAATTTTTAGGAGCATTCTCTTTCACCTCGCAACTGCCGAGTTCGTCTGTTTGGCAGACTCGAAGTAATGTCTTCTACAGAAGGGCGTAGAAACGAGACATATTTTTTTTGCCCTTGTCTTCTATTGCCTTCAGCCTCTCACCCTCAGTTTTCTTTTGTAGACCCGGAATCGGTACTCATATCACCGAAATACCACGTTTTCAGACCGCTGCACCGACAGTAATGATGCTTAATTAAAGGGTTTCTAAATACTTGAAAATTATCATCTTTTTTCTCGCTACAAAATTTCAGAATTTTAAATTACAGTTCAATGATTGATGTAAATGAAATATTGCTCACAAACCAACTTTTACTTTTAAATAAAAAGTAAACAAGTTTAAACTGGAAATTTTACAACATTTGAATATGTCATGATTTATTACGTTACGACTTATGTATTTAGATCCGATTAGTTTGAAATTTTTTAGCTTTTGATGTTGTATATTGGAAATTTAATTGCTTCCATATTTCAAAGCTTTGAAAGTTTGAGTTGGATAAATTTGCGGTTTGCGAAGTTTATGATTGACAATGTTTAAATTTAATTTTTAAATTCTTTTAAAGTTACAACAAGCCTTTTAACAATTAAAAAAAATTGAATTTGCTGAGACATAAATTAAATCGTCGATAGTTTAATCAAGTAATATTTGAAAGGTCGTGAAATTTTTAAAAAGACGTAATAAAGATGTTAAAAAATAAATTTTGAAATATGTTTTTTTTGCAATGATTCATTGTTTTGTTTCAGCAATTTTTTCCTTCTGAGATGGTTTCTTTTCCACACGACGATGAAAAAACCTTAGCCGATGCAGAAAGCATGATGAGGGTAAGATATCAATTACGTTAAAATACATTAAAATCTAATTTTGCGTGGAACTTTCCATGTTTTTATTTAATTATGAATATAATGACCGTATTTTATATTTTTATTTTATTCTTTCAGCATTATTTGTCTAAAGATGATAGTGAGTGCCCTCAAGTGTTCAGTTCGGTATGGATGAGAGAAGATGGTTCTAATACGTGGAAAAAAACAGATATGTTGCTGTTTGGCCGCAAACTTTACATCGCAAAAAAGGTAAGGTTCTGAATAGTAATTTATGAAATTAAATTAACATAATTTTCCCTTTTCAAATTCCAATATATTTTTCATCCAAGAAAATTGGAGGAATTGCATAATGAATTACATTAGATTAAACATATTCGATTCTGAAGTAAACTATTATCCAAAACTTATAAATCTATATATGTTGGCAACAAGAAGCATAAATGCAGATTATGATGATTTGTTGAGACGCTTTAGTTTCATGTCACTGAAGGGTAGTGGAGCTTTTGTGACGGGATCTTATAGTTATATATTACATAAGCTTCTGAGAGGTTTAGTTGATTGTATGTAGTTTCCTGTTAAGCAATTTACAGTTGCTAGTTCCTCAGTACTCTGTTTGTTTGCTTCTACTCCTTTATCTTTCAATGTCTCAAACGAATTTGTTGCGGGTGAAGTTACCCATGTTCTGTGGACCATAATCAACTTTCCATACAATTACATTATCTTTAGGAACAATTACTCGTATTGTTTGCCAATACTTTGGATCACCTAAGTTAATGAGTTTTTTTCTAACTTAAAAGAATGGATTTTTTGAAAGTCGCGCTTGTTAAAGAGTTAATTTTAGTTGAACCGGCAGTTTCTGAGTATCACTTGTGGTTGTGGGAAACACTGATGATATATACTAGCGTTTCGATATCTGTAGTGTTTCTAGGATGAAAATTTTCACGTCATAGATAGATAGCTTATCACCCCTTTGTAATTCTATTTGTCCTTATGTCTACAGTGTCTTCAAAATCCAATTGAATTTCAATTTAGAAAAACTTAGAAATCAATGATCATTTCTAAAACTGAGTCAGTCCAAAAAGCATCAATGGGTCAAATCGTTCAAGATGCCAATATCTCTTTTTCAAATTGATGCAGAACGTGTTACAAAGAAGCATGGACGAGATTACCATAACGACTCTTGACGCGATCATTATCGGCGAATAGCTTACTTATACTTTCAGATTCTGTCAACGAGAATAGTTTAATGCAGGTGCGTTGGAAGTCTTTCTTTTATTAAAAAAAAGCCAGGTTTATTTCGAAAGAGATAGAAACCTGGAGGGCAATGAGAAATGGGAAAATGTTTCTCTCTTGATAGATTAAGCCTCTAAGTGGGGGTGCGATAATTGAAATACCGCTGCTGAGATTTCCATCATCTTGTGGCAGAAACTTATTACCAGTGTTCCTGGTTTCAATCTATCTATGTATTGTTCCCTGATTCAACACTTGCGAAATTATTATTCAATACAAACTTGCTAGGCGTTCCAACAACCATTTATATTAATGAGTGTTTAAATTATTGTTTTAATCTATAGTTAAGTAGAAAATGATTACTATTGGGTAAACGAAATCGCAGATACTTGTTATGAAAGAGCATTACTTTCTACGGAATAACGAGGTGTAATTTGTACAAATTCAGATGTAATCAGTGAAAAGTTCACACTCGCGTAAAAGAAGCTTTAACGTGAAAAGGAGCTTAGCAAATTTCGAAGTAGGAGCTAACACTTTTTTCTGAAGTACATAAGCCGATTCACTTTACTTATATCTTCTATTATTATGGCCACGGTGTACTTTCCTCTGTGCGTATTCTCTCGCCTTTATTTTCCCTTCTATCTTTTGAATACGACTTTCCCATAAAGTACAAACCATGAGGGACAAGTGTATGAAAAGTGGAATGCACATTAAGTTTTATTACTCGAAGGTCCTGTATTGTGCAGCAGCGAGTCTCCATTATTGACTATTTAAAAAACTATTAATGCATTCAAAACTTATTAAAATTTCTATAAAAGCTTAAGGGCATGTGTTACTTACCATATGAGCAAATTTAGATAAACCCGTTTTTTTTCCATAATTTTTATTTTTTCAAAAAAATAATAGTGAACATCCGTCGAGAACGCGAACACGGACGGATGTCCACTATTATTTTTCTGAAAAAGTAAAAATTGTAGAAAAAGACGGGTTTATTTAAATTTGCTATCTAATTTAGATAAACCCGTTTTTTCCCCATAATTTTTACTTTTTTAAAAAAATAATAGTGGACATCCGTCCGTGTTCGCGTTATTGACGGATGTCCACTATTATTTTTTTGAAAAAGTAAAAATTGTGGAAAAAAAACGGGTTTATTTAAATTTGCTCATATGGTAAGTAACACATGCCCTTAATAATATTTAAAATTTTTTTAATTTTTAAATCCTGAAATGGTTTCAGCTTGTAACTTTTTTGAGTTGAATGGTTCTCGCACAGTGTTTAAAGTGTAATTTCTTAGCAGTCGTAATGTGATATCGGAATGAACAAGACTGGTATACAGAGTAACAACTCTGTAACAATTTGTGTAGCGTGAAATCGTCTCGCATGAGCGACTGAAACGTGTTTGCAAGCAATTCGTCCTGGAACGTGAAATCATCAATGGAGACTCCTCGGCATGCACCCTTCGAAAGTCCTTAAAGGAAATTACAAAAACCAGTAATTTCATAGAGTAGAAGCGGATCTTTCAAGTCTCTTCGCCAAATTCGACTCGAATGCTTTCGTGCTGGCAAAAAATCGGTTTCTTTCCTAATAAAGAAAGATAAATTGTTTGAGAATAAAACAAATAACAATTAAACAGGAGGTGAGAAATTAAATGACCAAGTGAATAAAAGTGATAATTTTCTATCAAGATCGTAAGGGATTTCATAGGATTTAAAATTTTTTTGGGGATTTTAAAAGATTCCAAGGCGATTCAGAGAATTTAAAAGACATCAAAAGATTTTAACATCAAATCCAAAAAGTACTTTTCGAAACACTTTAGAAAGTATACTAAAAAAATCGTGATTACTTTAGATGCAAGTTTGACATTTAGCTAACAAGGATCCATCAATATGGGTTACGGTCGCAAAAGTGGAATATGCAATGGAGCTATTCTATGGTAGACCTAAGTCATGATATGAGTGATTTTGCTCAAAGACTGTAACCCATATGGATGGATTCTTGTAAGATGAGTTAGTAAAGTTTTAATTGAGATTCCTGATATTAGCTGTTTTAATTAAATATTACGTTATAATTAAATTACGTGAAATTAGTGTTGATGTTGCGAACACCGAACGTTTCTAGTCATGTTTTATTTGTATGTCTAATTATTTATAAGACGATCATAATAAGTAGCTGATTAATCCACTCTACTTGCATCTCGTTGCTTCCTTCTGCTTCAGTGAATCGATGCCTTTCAACAAGAACCGGCGATCTTGATTCTGATTAGTGTCTTAACTCTAATCGACTTTGTCAGGGGAAAGCATACAGAGTACTTAACAGGATTCCTAACGAAAGTTGGCTAGTACCCCGAGACTTGTTTTGAGTCAAGGGTGAATTTTCTAATTTTATATAGTTCAAAAAAGTTTAGAAAGTTCAGCTACTGGTTAATATAATTATTGATACAATTATCTAATTATATTTCGATTCAGTTGATAGCGGATTTCATTATTAAATGAATTTGTTGTTTTTTACTGTGAATTAGTAGTTTTTAATTAATTGTTAGTAAAAATGAAAAAAAAAGTGAATTAGTAAACGAATCGACACTAATTCATTAGTAATTTCTTACTAATTCAGATTGAGAGAGTAGCAATTTTAAAAAACATTTATTCTGTTTTCACTAAAAAAATTTAGTCAGGCGAGGAGGTATATGTGTAGAATTAAAAAACGTGAATTTAGAAATTTCGAAGCTGAAAACGTAAAAAAAAATTATTTTTCATTCAAAAGTGCTGGAAAACAATTCCGTTTCCTATTTTAAAAAGGGATTAAGATCCTTATAGTTGATTGGCTTCACACCTTTCGCTTAAGAACATGATTTAATTACCATAAGCTTCTCCACGATTGACAAGATCGAGTGCAAATTCTCGCCTAGCTATAAAAGAGAATTAGTACTAAAGTCAGAAAAAAATGTTTCACTTTATTACTTGCATATGAATTATTGGCAATAAAGGTAGCAACTGAATAGAATTCCGAGTTTATAATTAATTATATATAATTAAGTTTGAGAGCCAAGGTTTAAATAATATTTTTAGATTTTAAATGCTTTATTGGGAAATTAGAGTTACTATTATAACTTCTGATTGGCTACGAAGTCAATTGAAGTGGAGAAGTAGAGGGGATTTTACTAGGCTTCGTAACCAATCGAGAGCGCTTCTTCCCCTCCACTTTTCCCCTTCCAATGATTTCGCAGCCAATCAGAGGGAAAGACAAGTGGAGGGGACACGCGCTCTCGATTAGTTACGAGTATAGTAAAATTTACATCAGAAAAATTTACTGCGGTGTAAACTGTCGCAAAATCAACTAAGTTTCCGTTACTTTCAGAATATTAAGAAATTCGTTCTTTCATACTAAAGTGTTTTTTTTAACATTTTAACTTCTTTAAATTGAAACCATTAACGTGCTCATAACCCTCGAAATTACCTCAGTATGAGTCGACTTTTTTGTATAATAAAAGTTCAGGAAACAAGAATGAGAGAAATGGTTAGAAAAGGGAAGGACAGATGATCGTAAACGAGACATAAGGAGCAGGATATGTAAGGATCACGAAGGGGAACGTCAAGGAAATGTCGCTTCCATCGCATAATAACACCGACTTTCTAGAGTTATAAATAATAATGTAGCTTCGTTCGTCAAACTCGCACATATACATATGTAAAAGGAAATTATGCACACGCTTTGGCAAGGATTCAAGGAATATTGTAAATTATACATTTAAAGTGCGAAAAGATAACTGGAACTGGATAATTTGATAAATTGAACATCAAGATTAGAGCCGGGAAAAATAACGTCATAAAGTTAAAAGTCAAAAACGGTTCTTGGACTTTTGATTAAAAACTTCTATAAAAAATAATTTCAGTTTGAATCTATAGTGAAAGGATTCATGATTAAATATATTTATAAAAAAAATCATTTAAATTTGAGCAGTAATATTTGAACAACTAAAACTAAAAAATTTAAAATAAAGGTTTAAAATTCACAGAGTTTTAATTCTAATGATACCAAAAATATTTTAAATGAACTTCGTTTCTTTAATCACAAATAAACCTAATCTCTCCTCTGACATATATAAGCAAAGATGTGGTTAAACCGCAGCTATAAAGATATACTTTTTATGTTGAGTCTTGAGTGTAGTTTCTTTCATTTGACATTTGACGTTTTTATTGTTTGACCGGTAGAAATGAATGCAATTATCACTACATAAAACCGCAGAACACCAGCTGATGTATTGTGGAGCCTTGGCACGCTGTCAGTCTTGATTTGCACGTACCACCATATAAGCTACGATCCGATTGAAAATTTCGATTAGCCGATAATAGCATTCAAGTGGCGAGAATTGATTTCAAGGTACAACGCTAGAGTTGATATTTTTCTTTCATCGTTTTTTTCTTTCGTTTTCTATAGTTAACGTAACCGCATAAACCAGATTTATATTTAACTATGTTGTCAATTTATGTAAGAAAGTGTCTATTCTTACGGAATATTCCGTAAGGATAGTAAGTGCTTTTTTCTGTAACACCTTAGGCTCTGCATTAATTTTGATAATAGAGAGCAATTTGTTTTAAATCACAATATAAAAGACTAGAATATGATCTCATTTTATGATCTGAAATTTTAGATGATGCTTTTCATTTTCATCAATTTAGCAGGGGTACTTTATAGCCACATTAAGATGCGATTATAAGATGAGGATATAAATTTCGAAACCTTCATGGATATTAACCTTTGCTTGTGACTTCTAGTGTATCATTATACAGAGCGTGAATTTCCAGCAGAGGCGTGTCGAAACTCCATACTGGGTGATTTAGTTTCTCTGGATTTGTACCTTGTCTAACATTCCTTTTAGAATTTTGTGATTAACTTTTAGCACTCTAATCTACAGGCTATCAAAAAAAAAAAAAATTTAATGTAGTTTTTGAAGCTTCCAATTGTTCATTAATAATTGGAAAGGTTCCGACTTTCAAGTTTTGCCAATTTTGTCTTTTTTTATTGCTTTCAAATAAATAAACTGTCAGTTGTCGACGTTTTTGACTTTAAGCTTTTTAACGTCTGATGGACGAGTTTTAAGAATTTTTATATGTTCCGTTGTGATTTTAGTACACCCTGTATAAGTATAATATCCACTAACGATCTGCTTAGATCCCTTGTTGCCATAATCGTCCTTCATATATATGTGATGATCATGGTTCTCACGAGACGAAGCTCTACATCTCAAAAGACTGACTGAAAGCAAACGGACAGACGCTAACAAATTATGACTGATGATGTCTTTCTGAGTCTGAGTTATCGATGCCTCGACCACGCGAAAATCTATTGGGGCAGGTCTGCTGCTTTTTTTTTAGTTTATTGACAATATACAGAGTATTCCTCCATTTCTAAACTTTTCTTTTCCATTTGAACCACATACAGTGTACATTGTGTACAATTATAAATATATTATACATATTATAAATATATTATAGTTATACAATTTAGAATTCTTTAAGTCTGAAGTTTGTGGACCGTACAAATTTCTAGCTACTCAATTTTTCACTCTCCTATTTTTTTTAGGTCCATGTTAATTTTTTTATCACTCGAAGCCTTGATGATTCTATTTTGAGTCTGTTAACTGACACTCGGAGCTTTTTAAATGTTCCAATTCTCAGTTTATAAAATAAAAAATGTAAGAAAGGAATGTCAGACTTCTTAGTGGATAATAATTTTGAAACGCCATGGCGAATAGTATGAATGTAAATCGGACTAACAATGGGAAATAAAGAGAAAGAAAAAAGTAAGGATTGTGCATGAGGTAGAAGCACTAGGAATACAAAATACCAGTTCTTTCGAGGTTTCGATTTTTACCGCCACTAATGTTCCATTGTTAAGAAACGTATTTACGACTACATCGAGAATCACTTTTAACGTGAGCTTCGCGATGGGGACAGTTATTATAAACGTGCTGATTCACAATCAACATGGACTTTTAATTAGCATAGTGCCACTGCCGACCACTACGCGGCTGTCGTCGGTCTATGTGCCTTTCTATATGTTCTTTTGTACATTTAATTTTGACTTTTTTCAATTCGAGATTTTTATGCCATGACTTTTTTTACTAAAGGACTATTTACAATTTTTATAATTTCATTTTTAAAAAGGAGATTTCCATATTAGAACTTAAATTACGTAACGCACTTTAAGTCTACTTTAAGACCCCCCTCCCCCTGTAACAATCCGTAAAAACTATTTTTACCCCCCCCCCCCCCCTTATTGTACGTAATTTTTGGTTTCGAGAAATAATATGATATGGGACTTGAAATTAATGGAAATTTTTAGTATTTGTATTTTAGTATCTACATGCTTTGCAGGTAAAGACTTCTACGTATATAAAAATTCATAAATATATAATCAATATTTACAAAACATGTGTATAAACCTCTCAGAACAAAAACACAAACTATTTTTCCTTAAAAATCTTTCTATACCGAATAATATTTGTTTAATTTGCGAATTTCCAAAAATTACGTACATTACTGAAATACCCCCCCCCCTACCTTTGAACTGTTATGTAATTTACGTACGGTCCCTTAGAAGAAGAAATGAAAAAAGACTAGACTGTAATTAAAAAAAGATAGGTTTATAGATTGTTAACTGTAGATAGATTTATAATTGAATTCTTAGGAATCCTGTAAAATTTCTTGAAAATCCTTAAACTTCTGAATTTTTTGAAATCCCTTCAACTGAAATCATTTAAAATCTTTCGAAATTCGCTAAAATCGATTGAAATCTCTTAAAATACTTTTAACTTTCTAAAATCTCTTAAAAATTCTTAAAATTTTTGAAATCTTAAACGAGCGCGCGGAATTTACGACCAGCAATTATTGATTATCGAAAATTACAATCGACATCTAATAGGCGTGACGATATTTCAACTTCGACTCAATCGTCTTTTTAGAAAAGGCTATAAGTTCAAACGAGACAATCCCCATTTTAAAACGTTATTTTACTAAAAATATTTTTTAAAAGATCCAAGATCTCTGGCCATTGTAAATCTTTTAATAACATAGAGATTGAATTACTTAACTAATAAACTTTGTCTTGAAGCTTAAACTCTAAAGTCGCTTATTAACCTTAAGACTGGATTACACTATATGTAGTTGTCAGAGTGTAACTATGTATATACAATTTAGCATTAAGAAGTCTTCATAGTGGCTTTTCGTGGAAATCGCATGTTAACTTCGAGCATCTACGGTTTGAGAGAGTCAATTACAAACTCGGATTAGGTTGCCCTTATAAGTTAGCTTTAAGCTCATTTGAACTTAGTATTCAGAAAGAACCTATCGTTCTTTTTCTGTCAAGCTAGAATCTATAAATGAATAAAGTATTCAAGGAAAATAACAAATAACATATTATTATATATTATAAAGCTCTGGATGTAGAAACTTTTGCGTATTGCTCTCATGTTTTTGTTTTTCGTTAAATCCCATATTTTTATACCGATTTATATATGCGATTCAAAACAAACTAACTCTTCTATTAATCACTCCTAATTTCCAGTTGCATGAATCCATTTATTGTGGAAATTTCAATTGAAAACTTATTACATAATATATAATTAATTAAACCCTCCTATTTCAATTCCACAAAATAATATGCATTAAATATTAGTACTCGATTTCAGTGGTCATTCCTTCATTTCTATGGAGGTTTACTGTCATACGTCGAAGTAAAATGAATGAATGGTCTCGTGAAATAACAGTTCGAACCTCGGAAGCGAAAATTAATTCTCTTGATTGAAGTATACGATGAATCCTATCCGTTGACACAACGACATAAACGACGCATGCCATTACAGTTTACGACTCCGGTTGCAGATTATAAATGGTTCGCACACAGTTATACACAATGTTCGGCTTCCAAACTACGAGAAAGGCATGCATCGTGACACGATTAGCAAACTTGTACATATATCATTAAATATTTATTATCATCGATCACCGATTGAACTTCTATTCACTTTCAAATATACGCATTGAAATTTTCTCACAACCGACAGTTCAGGTTTTAAATGTGCTTCAATATGATTTAGCAACGAACATTAATCACGTAATATTCTCTGACTCTTCAGTAAAGGTTAATATTCAATTTTTTTTTACTATAACTAGCAAACCAACACGGGCGCGATTATTTTGATTTTCTTCTTAAAACTTCAAGTCATTCCAAAGCCAATCAATTTAGAAATTATAATGTATACGAAATTTTTTAGACATTTTTAGAGTGGAACTATTTTTTTAGAGAGGGGTTTCAAAAGGTTTCTAGGAATTTTAAGGGAATTTGACGATTTTTAAGTGATTTTTACAAAATTCAAAAGATTTTTAGGGGTTCAAAAAGATTTCGTAGAATTTTAAGGGATTTTACGACATTTCGTGAGATTTTAAAGGAATTAATGCAATTTTAAGATACTTTTAAGAATTCTAAGGGATTTTAAGAGATTCTAAATGTTTTGAAATTTTGAGGAATTTTAAGAGGTTTCTAAGAATTTCAAAATATTTCAACGAATTTAAGCGATTTATAAGGTTTTCGTTAAATTTTAAGGGATTTCAAAACGTTTGTTAGAGTATTATGGGGTTTAAGGAATTTTAAATGTTATCCTGGAATTCCAAGGAATTTTAAGATATTTTAAAAGATTTCTAAGAATTGCGAGGGATTTTATGCAATTTTATGAGATTTTCTGATCTTTAAAAGATTTTGTGAGAATTTTAAAAGATTTCATAGAATTTGAAAAGATTTCTAATAATTTAAACGGATTTTAATCATATAAAGGGATTTTAAATGTAAAATTTCAAGAATTTTCTGGGAATTTTAAGAGATTTTAAAGTTTTTCAGGGAATTTTATGGAGAGATTTCAAAAGATTTTTTACGATTTTTAAAAGATTTAGTAGAATTTCAAAGGCTGTACATTTTTTAAAGGGTTTCAAGAAATTTTTCGACTTTTAAAAGATATTGTGGAATTTTTATGAGATTTTTAATAATTTGAAAAGATTTGAAGAGATTTTTTTGATTTTTAAAAGATTGTGTAGGATTTTAAGGGATTTTAAATGTTGAGGAATTTCAAGAGGTTTCTAGGAATTTTCAGAGATATTACTGAATTTTAACGTGGGTTTCAAAAGATTTATGATTTTGAAAATTTTAAAGGATTTCATGGAATTTTATGAGATTTCGAATACTTTTAATGGATTTTAAAGGATATAAAAGGAATTTTAATTGTCATCATATAGAGTTTGAAAGAATTTCAAGAAGTTTCTGAAAATTTTAAGAGATTTTCACGAATTTTAATCGATTTCGAAGGTTTTCGTGAAATTTTAAAAGATGTAAAAAGGTTTCTGGGATTTTAAATCTTGTATAATTTCGAAATTTTAAAACGTTTCTGATAGTTTTTAAGGATTTCATAGGAATTTGACGAGATCTCTAATATTTTAAATGGATTTTAAAACATATGAACGGATTTCGTAAAATTTTATGGGACAAAGGCAAACAAACACACGTGCGATTATTTTGTTTTTTTTTTTCTACAACTTCAAGTCATTCAAAAGCCAATGAAGTTTACAACAACAATGTATGCGAGATTTTCGAGAAATTTTGTGACACCACTTTTTTAAGATAGGATCTTTTTTTTTCTATAAATTAACAGTTTAACAAACTTTGTTGGAAAATGAAAATTACTTCTATAAAACGGCTGCCAAATACTATTTTCGTTGATAAAATTCGAGAGTAAGGAGTAAGGATTAAGTGGCAAAAGTATAGATTATGACATCAAAAGTTAGTGTTTAGTGATGAAAGGTGGTCTTTCAATGTCGAGGGTGGGTCGCTAATACAGCTGTGAGTTTGATCGCCTTTATTGTCTGCTTATTCCATCCACACGCGTCAGCTGTCACTGCATTTATTCGGTAGTCAGGATAAGTCAAGTCGTCCGTAGGCTTTGTGGTTTGACCCCATGGTGTCCACATTTGTCTCTGTTTGGATGAAAATTTCTATTCATGAGGAAAGACACGCAACTTCTATAGGTGTATGTCTATGTGCTGCAAGCTGGTTCAATTAACCTCATATTTTTTTTACAACAGTCGTCATACAACTACAGTTCTCACAAATTGTTTTCCATCCGGCTTTATGTCATAACTGAATTCAAAGGCTTTGAAAATTAACACTTTTCAGCTCAGGTACCACATACTTTATTTGATTCTGTTCCATTCGGATTCATGTCGCTACACGAATCCGAATACATCCTACTACATCATTTTTCAAAGGAAAATGACTGAACTCAAATATCGATATCGATAATGATTTTTAATATATAAATATTTTCCTGATTCAAACTTCAAAAATTGTGATAATGATTTTTTTTGTTCTGAAGAAGAAAGATTTCTATTTTTTCGAAGGCTCTCAAACCATCTTTGACTTCCGAATAATGTAGTCGAGGAAAAAATACTGATAAAGTTATAATGTTATAATGTTATAATTTCGGAGACATTATGTCCTATTATATTCTTTTATATTCAAAAGATACGTTCAACTCGTTTGAATCCTATTGTATGGTAATCTTCAGCGAAAACTTTATCAATATTTTGGAGAATCCAGATGACATTGACAAACAACGCCTAATGATCGGTTCCAAACATCAACCACAAAAAGTTTCAGATCTATAAAGGGAGAAAAGAATGTTTTCGTGGTTTGCTGATAGAATCCTATAACTAAAGACTCTCCAAATACATATTCTCCAGTATTTTATAGCATCTAGCATTAATTATATTCTTATTATCATTAAAACTTAATTCAATCCCGATATATTTAGTTCTTTGAGGTCAACGATTGAAATTTCAGTAGGTGATCAATGAACTTATGCCATCTTGGAAACAATGGGCTTTCTTTCGCATGTATTGTGTTTGCCAGCTGACACAAGCACGAACAATGGGTCTTACGCATCGCAAATATAAAGTACAAATCAAATAAGTGTGGCTTCACATCTGCCCCACTCGAAAGGGTTGCTGTTGTGAAAACTTGCCTGAAACACTTCTGAAAATTAAGCTATACTTAAGAACTTAAGCTATGCTTAAGCTACTTTTACTTTTACTGAGTTTTCGCAAATCATACATAATTAGACGTAGTTTATTAGCTCCATCAAATCATAAAGAAATCATTATCCACTTTCCTTTTTAAAAACTGAAAATTTCAACTAAACACCTCAATATAATTATTAACTGTTTCAGGCATTCCTTACGGGAGCAAAATCATTAATGTCGCGATTTTCGTCTCAGAAATCATCCAACAACGCTAAAAACCAAAGATCGTTTTCACCGACTCCTTCCACGTCAGGTGCTTCCTCTCCGTTGAACAGGCTTCAGTATTCTACAGAGGTATGTGATTCTTTGCTTTGATTTTTTAATTTATACACAACTCACTGGATAAAATAGTCATGCGAGGGATACATAACAAGCTCTTGTTTTATGACTAATTATGAAAATGTCGAGGAAGGTCCCTAGACATTTCTCCAATACCCGACATTTTCATGACCTTTTTCCTCGAATGTGTGAGAAATAAAAAATGGCAGATCGCTTTGTCGACTTTTTAACCTTTTGAACCGATTGGCAGGAACAATAAGGTTGTTCCGACATTTTACATAAATCCTCGGTATTAAAAACTGAGCTGGCTTGAAAATATAACTTTTGAGTAGATCATTATTTTATATATATATACACTTATACAGAATATACTAAATGTATATAATTATCTGAATGCGACTTTGACGAAGTTCAGTTTCCTTTTAGCTAATTAAATCCAAACTTTTGATCCTTTTCTCCGTTTTATGGTTTTGTCAAAGCCACCTTCATACTTGTAAAAGGGTAGAGAGACTCTCGGATCGATGCTTCCTGTATATATTTTAGTTATAGATGAAACTAACAGAGCATTACTTTAACGAATATATCATAATCAAATAATATAAAAGCAACAAAAACTTTAAGGCCAAAGTCCGAAATTAGATGATTCTATAGTAATTCTGCTTCATTATAATTTATCAAAAGTCTGCGAAATGGATTTAATTTGATTGCGTAATTATTTTATTAAATAACTTATTCCCTCCTTCCATATTCACATTATTATATTTTAATGAAGCTAAAATTCGGTCGTTCATGAATTTTACTTCCATGAATTTTGAAGTACAGTTTTTCAATTTTATGTCTTCAATATATAAATAGTTTGAAATCTGCAAATGTCCTTTCGCATTTAGATCTTGTTAAATTTCAGGAACTGTCTATTCTTTACGGAATATTTCGCAAGATTAGCCAATGTACGCAAATGGGATTGCACAGCCTTCTCCTTTGCCTTCCGCCAATCCAGTTTGTTGATATTGACCACTCTTATAAAATATTCCGTAGGAATAGTCAGTGCCCAGATTTAAAGCTTTTGTAGCCTCTAAAAGTGTGTCATCTACGTTTGTCAACTTTCAAATTTAAATCCCTGCACAGAAAAAAGAAAATAGCTAAATTTACCATTTAAAATAATCAA
>CAJFCP010000128.1:2890065-2906659 GCA_904066005.1 Synergus itoensis | reverse complement strand
CAAAGGGGAGGCCTCTGCACCAAGATGAACATATTATAGTTATGCTCGTTCTAAAGTATGCATAATTTCTACCTTGTGCCACACTGCACTATTATACTATGCTAAACACGTCAGATCGGAGACAGGTGGTGAGCCAATACACTCAAATCTCAAGAAGCTAAGCCGAATGCGGACAACGAAAACTTTAGGAACTCGCTAAATTGAGGCTGTGTGGCTGCTTATCTCGAGGTTTGAATGTATGTGAGTCCGATCCATAGTTCTTTCTAAGATGCTCATAAAGCAAAGATACATATAAATTTTGCGTTCATATTTTATTTTCGCGAAGAATAGAAAGGGTTACAGATAAGATTTTCAGAGATGTAATTATCTATATAGTTTTCCATATAGTTTCCCAAGTAGTTTGCTATATAGTTTCCTATTTAACTTCCATAGGATGTCCATTGTCCAACAACTTTAACGAAAAACATGAACGGAAAAATTTCAAGGTGATCGATTTTTCAAAAGTGAAGAAAAAAATCTAATACAAAGTAGTAAAATATTTTTATTTTATTGAATATTCAAAAACTGTACATTCAGAAAAAAAAATTTGTTCTTTTCAACAAAATGTGGATTGGTTTTTACCAATTTTTTGTTTTTATTAAATTATTCAATCTATCTACAAAATCACTTGAAATCTTTTAAATAAGTTCGTGAAACCTATATTTCAAAAGTGCAGTAGCATGTCAAGAAATATGATATAAGCTTCCTTATTGAGAAACGGGAACTAAATCTTTTTCATTCTGAGCATGCAATATTTAATCTTAATGGAAATACGTTGCAGTAGATACTTTTATTACACTAAATATGCAAATGAATATTACTTCTGGTTTCTACAATTAAAAATGAATATAACTTCCAATTTCTACTTTCGCAAGTTTTTATCCACTTGGGAAAATTAACGATCCCGCGGTCGTTCCTGATGTAAAATAAATGGAATAAATTACTTTGATTTGGTGCATATGTAAACCACAATTAAGAAAATTCATAGAATGAATTAAATTATTCTAATACTCAGAATATATTGTATTCTCTAGGGTGGTATGTTTCACACAAAATAGATCCCAGAACTTTTTTTTATCATTCTTTTGATACAAAACTCATTTGTTCAGATTTAGGTGTATAAAAGTTTTTTATCTTCAAAAATGGAAAGCTGGCAAACTTAAAAGCCTCATATCCCAGAACTGAACTTCTGAAGCATTCAACCTTTGAATTTTATTTTCAATTCGAAACTTGAAGATTCCGGATCTTAAACTTTACGAATTCTGAAAATTTTATGTCAGATTTGATGGGCCCTTAAGCAAGTAGAATGCATTTGATGTTTGATATAACGTCAGTATAAATACTCTCTCTGCAGCAGTAAACAGCAGCAAAACTCGATTTTGCGCGACGCAGGAGGCGTAAAACGTCATCGTCGGAAAACTGGAGGACTTCTCCCAATGTTTCTAGCAATGTTATTAACCCAGATCTGGCTGGCGTTCGCAGAAAACGTTTCGACTGTTAATCGACACGCTTCGCTGTACTATGTCTTCGCCTTCATACAAATGTGTAATGAACCAAGAAAGTCTCGGATGCGACAACTCCTTCCACCAAACAAACAACTGTCGAGCATTTCCGCTTCCGCTGACTCAGAATCCCGGAAATCTGGGAATCTACGACCTCCATTTGATAATTGCACAATAAAAACACTTATAGTTCTGAAAAATATTGTGCACAATCTAACTTGAGCTAAAACCACTGTCTCAACCTCTCACAATCACATTTTTCTTCACGATACGAAAACTTTATATTTCTTAAATTAAATTTCATTATCCTATACACGTTTCGCACTTTTTCACCTGGAAAAAGTTCAGCATCATCATTATATAAATCAGATAACATTAAAGCATTCCGAAATCTCAGCCAAACAATTATGTTATATTAAACCAAGAATTAATTAATTTTGAAACTTCATCAAATTTCCCTCGCTTAATATTCAAATTTTCTAACTCTCTAGCCGGAACCAAGCTTGACATGAACCAATTAACGTCTCCCTTCGTCAGTTTGTTAACCGACGGTTATGAAATTCGTATCCTTGTGGTAAGTTGAGCTTTGACAGTGACCGGATATGGGTAAAACTTTGCCAATGGAACCCTCAAATCAGTTCTGTTATTTGCAACAGATTCCCGAATGGATCGCGTGAGAAACTAGAAATTAAACTGAATTCGGGGTGTTAGGCTCCCTAACAGAAAATTTTGAGTACTTTTTTTTCAAGTTGTGCCTATTGTAATTGGTCCGACGGATATCCCGTCAGTAACAAAATTAGCGAACCAACATCGGTAGTCAGCAGGATGTCGTATCTCCCAATCATTTCGCTTCGCTCGCTTCTCTCGCCTAACTTAATGCAGGTTCACTCTCCTGGGATTCCCATCGCCTAATGCAATTTCACGCCCGACCTGAATGGCCGATGTGAATTTTCGCCGGGTGCACTAACGACTTAGATCAATCAGTCTTTAAGATAATGAAAAAAATAACTTTCAAGTCTTCGAGTAAAGGGTCTGCCTCTGAAGCTCCCATGTAGAAATTCCGATCGGGGTTTAGTAGGGTCCTGGCTAGTTTTCCCTATTTCTAGTCGGGCGCTGGTCGGGAAAAATGGAGAGGGCCTGACTAATTCTGTAACGCTGTTTTAGCCAGGTTCTAGCTAGAACTTCTGAGCAGGCCCTAACGAGAGTTAGGTAGGGCCCCGTCTAGATCCTTTCTATTATAATATTTTGGTTATTTGCCATCTGTAAAGTACCAAAATTCAAATTAATAAAGAATAAAAAATTCTTAAATGTCAAAAGTAAAGTTGGTGTATTTTATACATAATAAAACTATAATAAACATAGTAATAGCACAGTTTTTTTTCACTCTTACAATTTTATTTTTAACTGTGTTTTTCAATATCTATATCATAAATATTATAATTTTTTTTTGTGAGAATTGGAAATATTTTAGTAAAATGGACCATACTGGCTAAGACCCGAACAGTTCCTGACTAGAACTTCTTTGTTCTTTTATTCGAATCAGGGCCCAACTAAAACCTGGTTAAAGTATAAGATTGGGGCCTAACTAGACGTGCATAGATTTTCTATTCACAAAGAATGGAAAATCCTAACAGTGCCTTAAGGGGTCCTGGGTATCGATTATGTAACTTCACTTCACTCTCACCTCACCTCACTTACGCCACCCTTCAATTTTTTTTCTAAATTCACGTGAAAAAAAATTGAAGGGAGACGTAAGTGAAGTGAGGTGAGAGTGAGGTGAGAGTGAAGTGAAGTTACAAAATTGATACCCCTGACTAGAATTTACTATTCCAGTTGTTCTAGCGAGGACCTGACTACCGCCCTAATGAACATAGGGACAAATGGGGCGATTTCTACATGGGCTGCCTGATAAATGCTTATTTTTTGTGTGCACTTGATTTGCAAAAGATTCAAATTAAGATCATACACTGGTATTTAAAGAGTGTTCGATAGATTTCCGTTATGCTTATGGTGTTCTTTGCTTTTGGTGTTCTTTCCTTTTGGTGTTCTTTCCTTTTGGTGTTCTTTCCTTTTGGTTCGCGTGGCAACACGCCAGGGACCTATACGTGTGATCGGTTTTCGTGAGCAAGTTGCAAACTATATGCACTTACTTTTACACATATATGTGTGCAACAATGTGCAAGTATTGTAGTGCGCATCGTATACCTGTCGGTCCATCCATCAGTCATTTAGCGAGTGCAGGAAGATTAATGACCGGTCCATGCAAATTACCAACGCGAGCGTGCATGGCATGGCTTGCTTTGCCTTGATTATTGTGCGACGAGCCTGACGGCTCTGCTCGCGCTTAGAGATCTATCAATTTCTTTTTTTTTTTATTTGCGTCTTCTACCCACGAGCCACGAAACACGTTCATTACTCGTCGCGTTATTCAATGCACGTCTAGTGTATCTAGTATTCTGCAAAGTGCTCGTTGCTTGCTTTTATACATATACATATTTACCAAAACACTCGTATGACCTAGAAATTTAAAAAAATTTAAATGTCTCATGATAAAAGTACAGCGCTTCATATATCCTACTATATGAGAAAGCAAAGTGGTTCGAGCCTTGTACAAGTTGTACATAAATGATGTAGACCTTGTCGCTTGTCAATACTTCCGTTTTAATGAAGAAATATGACATCTGCATTTTTAGTCAAATCGTGATATTATGGTTATGCTGGAAGGATTCACAAAGAATTCAAGAGATTTATATCAGGGTGGCCACATGTCAGAGAAGTCAGGAAAATGTCAGAGAAATGCGAGTAGTTGTCAGTAGTTAACATTTATGCTGACTATGTTATTTTTTTAACAGATTTTAGAAAATTTCCAAAGACTTCGAAGGATTATAAAGAATTTCCAGGCATTCTTTGAAATTATTTGGGTTTTCTAATGATTTCAAGAGATTTTCAATAATTTTAAAAGATTTTAAGAGATTTCTAAGAATTTAAAGGGATTATAAGAGCTTTGTGTCACATTTAAAAGACTTAATGGAATTTTAAAGGATTTTAAAAAGCTTATAAGAATTTGAAGAAATTTTGATTTTTTAAAGTAATTTTAAGGGATTTTAATGTTCTTCATAGAATTTTAAAGGATTTCATGAGATTTTTATGATTTTTAAATGATTTCGTGGAATTTTAAGAGGTTTTCAAGAATTTTAAGAAATTTCAAAAATTATTTTTGATTCTTAGAGGATTTTGTGAGGTTTCTGTTTCCAAGAATTTTTATTTAGAGATTTTAATGTATTTTAAGGAATTTCAAAATTCTTTGTTGAATTTTAAAGGATTTCATGAGATTTTTATGATTTTTAAAAGACTTTGTGGAATTTTACAAAAATTTAAGTGATTTTTACGTATTTTAAGGGATTATAAATATTCTCGTGGAAGTTAAAAGGATTTTAAAAGGCTTGTAAGAATTTTAAGAAATTTTGACTATTTTTAAACTGATTTTAAGGAATTTAAATGTTCTTCATGGAATTTTAAAGAATTTCACAAAATTTTTATGATTTATAAAAGATTTTGTAGAAGTTTAAGAAATTTCAAAAGGTTTTCAAGAATTTTAAAAGATCTTTACGTATTTTAAGGGATTTAAAAATTTTTCGTGGAATTCTAAAGGATTTTAAGAAACTTGTACAAATTTTATGTAATTTTGACATTTTAAAAATGATTTTAAGGAATTTTAATAGTCCTCATAGAATTTTAAAGAAATTTCAAGTCATTTTTGATTTTTAAAAGATTTTGTGAGATTTTTTATTTCAAGAGTTTTTTTTTTTAGAGATTTGAATGCACTTTAGGGAATTTTAAAGAATTTCAAGAGATTTTTATGATTTGTAAAAGATTTTTTAAAATAATTGAAAAGGATTTAATGGAATTTCAAAATATTTTATAGAATTTTAAGGAATTTCAATAGGTTTTCAATAATTTTAAGAGGTTTTGATCCATTTTAAGGGATTTTAAATTTCCTCGTGGAATTAAAAAATATTTCAAGAGCTTCTGAAAATATTTTATGGAATTTTGAAGGATTACAGGAAATTTTAAGAGATTTTTAGGAATTTCAAAAGATTTAAAGTGATATTATACAGAATTTTTAAAAAATTTCAATAGTATTATTATTGAAAATTTGTGTGCATTTTTAATACTTTTTTGCAGGGAAATTTGTCTGAAAGTCAGGGAAATGTCAGGAAAATTGAAAAATTGAATCTTGTGGCCACTCTGTAAATTCATCGCGTACCATAGTCATCTAACTTCAGACACTGGCCCAAACATGGGGCACTCAATTTTCTTTACTTTTACATAAAAAAATAGTATAAAAACAATAAAAACTAAAATTCGGGTCAGTATCTGAAGTAAATTGATTCTGTGGCGTAGATTGCAGAATTTTAAGTAGAATCCGTACAAAATATAACTTGTCCAAGGACCTACCGCTGTCTTGGGCACTTTGATATTGGCACGGTCGGCACTTCCTGGTTTCCTATGGTCAACTTTGCAAAGTTCTCTAAACCAATCTCCATTCTCTTGCTGAATTCTCTCCCACATTTCCTCGTTTCCTCATTTTAGGAAACCCTCTTTGCCAAAACCAACAGAACAATAGAGAAGCTATCCGGACAAAACTTTTAACTTAATCCTCTGACGTACCAGCTTTACTTGTTTAAGACATTCCACTCATCATACATGACGTAAAAAGTTTACCACATAGTAGAATGGAACGCGTCCCAAATTTTAGCTTTGGCTAAAATTCTTCTGATTTCAGAGTGAATTCCCCCCGATATGTATCCATAAACTATCTCATACCTTTTACAAACTTGTATTGCTTCAGAGGAAAGAACTTTGAAAGAAAATGAGGGCGCGTGTTTTGATGCAGGTCAAGGATGTCGCAAGGATCGATGGAGCGTATGCTTTGAACCTTTTTCGGTAGAATCTTGAGGCATGTCACGTGCGGAAAGAACTAACTCCATTCCACATTATGTCTTCGGTGGGTATAATGGATGGGGAGGGTTAAAATAGCAAGTAATAGTTGGCGTGGAGATAATAGAAGGTGCATACATAAAAAAAATTAATAAAGTGGATCGTGCAGCTGATGCATTTTAAAATGCTTGTCCGCGAGGTAAACGTTCAGATTGGCTGATGAACGAGCGCATAGTACTACATCACAACAACCCTAATGCGAATATAATTATCATTAGAATCCACAAGTCACTGACCCGCCTTTTACGCGCCTCTCGTTCCGCTGGTAACGACTCAGCACGTCTACTTTACCGACTAGCTGATTCCACGAAGTAAGTGAGCCCCTCAGCACTAACTGGAAACCTCAAAGTGATTAATCGTTTCGCTTTAATTCCTCCCTCTCGCTGATCTCCTCAGATCATGCGAATTCTCTATAGAGTCAATCATGAATCGCATTCGACGATTATCTCAGATTCCTTCAGACATTTAAAGAACACCTGCAAAGGCGGCTCATGTTCTCTTGAAAAAGGATAAGGTCGATTTTATAATGAGGGGATTCCATGCCACTCGCACAAAAACCATATAATCATCTCACCGATACTTTTTAATTGAACAATTTACTATTTATGGAACGATAAATGTAATCGACAAATGTTTTCGTGGAAGAAATATTTTTTATAATAGGTTTATAACTTTCAAGTAGTGAAGTTCTGTTTCTGACAATTAATTTCCTGTGGGCTGTATAGAGATTCTCAAACCGTAAATGTGGGTTTCTAAGATGCAGAGCTTAATGTGGCCTAACTGGAAAGTATGGTCGAAAGTATCATTAATAATGGGAACAGTGGAACATACGCTGTAGTTTATTTAAACGAATTTTGTGGTTTAAAGACCTTGGTGGTGAAGTGGAAAATCGTATTTCATAGCGGTAACTACTAACAGCAACACGCGTTGTCATGTTTTATGGTTGATTCAACCGTGTTGCTCAAAAATAGGCAATAAAGCCCAACGAGTACGCTCTGTTTCTAGAAATTTCAGTCTCTACAGTTCTCGTTTAAAGTGCTTACATGTATTACGAGTATGTAATAACTATTGAGAGACACGTTTTATTAAGTTGTGAAATTTAAGATGGATGACATTATTATGACATTTTAGTAGTTTGACATTTCGGTTCGTGTGCAGAGTACGTAAAGTGTTTGCAATACTTCAAAATCCATTAAACAACATTAACCACTGAAATCATTAAATCACTGAGAAATTTATGAAACTTGTGTAAGCTTTGGTTTTCTTCAGTTTCCCTATGTTAATATTCCTTCTAATGGTTTATAACATTTAATTCAAACAAATTATTATTGAAGGACTTGTTTAGTACAACTAAATATTATACAGGGTGACCACATGTCAGGGAAGACAAGGAAATGTCAGGGAAATGCGAGTAGTTGTCAGGGAAAATAGAAATTGACATTTATGCTAACTATGTTATTTTTTTAACAAATTTTAGAAACTATCCAAGGATTTTGAAGGATTATAAAGAATTTCCAGGCATTCTTTGAATTTATTTGGGTTTTCTAATGATTTCAAGAGATTTTCAATAATTTTAAAAGATTTTAAGAGATTTCTAAGAATTTCAAGGGATTATAAGAGATTTGTATTACATTTAAAAGACTTAATGGAATTTTAAAGGATTTTAATATTCCTCATAGAATTTTAAAGGATTTCATGAGATTTTTATGATTTTTAAATGATTTTGTGGAATTTTATGGAATTTCAAGAGGTTTTCAAGAATTTTAAGAGATCTTTATGTATTTTAAGGGATTTTAAAGTTTTTCGTGGAATTCTAAAGGATTTGATGAAGCTTGCAAAAATTTGAAGTAATTTTAACACTTTAAAAATGATTTTAAGGAATTTTAATAATCCTCATAGAATTTTAAAAAATTTCAAGTCATTTTGGGTTTTTAAAAGATTTTGTGAGATTTTTTGTTCCAAGAGTTTTTTTTTAGAGATTTTAATTCACTTTAGGGAATTTAAAAGAAGTTCACGAGATTTTTATGATTTGTAACGGATTTCATGGAATTTTAAAAAGATTAGTGAAAATTGAAAGTGATTTCATGAAATATTAATAAATTTGAAGGGATTTCGTGGATTTAGGAATCTTAAGATGTTTTTAGGAATTTCAAGAAATTTCAAAAACTCAACAATTTGAAGAGATTTCCAAGGTTGTAAATTTTAGTCAGGGAGATTGAAAAATTGAATCTTGTGGCCACCCTGTTTTTTGAATATTTGAATATTAGAATATTAGAAATATATAAAATATATATACTTGATTCAAGTATAGATACATTTATTTCAAGAACTTCCCTTAAGTAATTTTGACTAAATAAATGCATTTACTTGATCTAAGTAACTTCTACATATTTTTCATGTAAGAAACTGTAAATTTTAATTCTGAATGTAAAAAAATATTTGAGTAATCATAATCTGAATCTAAAAATCTTTTTGCTCTGAGCTACGTCGCTTTGAAACCGCTATCTAGACGGATTCATCGGGTCTGTCTCGCCTTTGACTAGACGATGCCGACTGAAAAATAGTTCACCTTGAACCTCTCATCTAGATAGTTACTTTCTGTTGTGGATGGCTGAAAAGTAGGTCTGTTTTCTTTAATAAACGTACTACATCGCTAATGAGCATGATGAGCTATGCAAATCTTGAATTCTAAATTATCCCTAGTAAAAATTTTCAACTACGTATATCTACATAATATTTCAATTCTCAATATTAAAATAATCATTGAAATGCTTTTACATTTTAAAATATTTCAATTTCAGTAAACTGAAATTTTTATTTTCAGAAATATTCTCTCACCTCCGAAGTGGAACAAACTTCGTTGGGTCAGACACAGTCGCAAACTATTATATTTTTCTGCATTTTTCTCGTAAAACTCGATACTGTAATTCGTATGCCAACCCTGTGTTGGTAAAACGAGGGAGAATTGCGTGCAGTAGAATAAATTTCGTTTGGTCAGACAAGTAGAAAAAGTATAATTGCCCAATTTCTATATTTCTTTCACTGTACGATTGTCCACATGAATTTTCATTGCACGTTGTCTTTTCCTCAGATGGAAACGTCCCACTTTGCAATCTAACTTGCCAAGTCGATACAATTTACTATATTAGAGAGATTTCGTATTACTATCAAACTTTTTATGAAAGATGTTGAATGTCCACTTCGAAATGAATACTATTCATCAATTAAAGTCGCATGCGTTTAGTTGTGTATGTAGATCACTCTTACGTAATATTTCCAGTCACGAAACGGGTGCGAGATAAGCGAGCGTTACTGACATCGAGCTTGAATCGGTACTTGACCTCAAAGCTTAATTCTCTTAATTCAGCTTAATTTGATAGTTATTTTTCCAATTCTCTTTGTTGTGAAAATAAATTAGGATAGAACTTCAAAGAGAGAAAAGAATACATAATCCCTATTTACTCTCACACTTCATTGAAGATAAATTTTACAAATTTTCTACTTCAATTCTTCTTCTTTAACGTTATGAACCAGAATTTGAAGAGGGAAGCTCCGTTTTAGTTCAGAAATAAGGAAACTTGGATTTATGACTGTAATTTTATATGAAATCCAACGTTATTGAATGAAACAACTTTTCACGAAATAATGTTACGCTTCAAAGTTAGTTTCCTACTCATATCTGAAACTTTGCAGGCAGTTTATCTTCGAAAAGATGTGGAACTTTTAATATACATGGCCACTGCAAACAGCGTATAAATTCAAGGCTGTTGAGCAGTTTTTTTATTTATCAAATGAAAGGTAATTTAATTCTTTTCAAACTTCTTGAAATTTTCTTTCGCCTTTTTAAGAAAATTAAAATTAAATCTCTTCTCCAGAGCACATCGAAAATCAAATAAGACCTCTTGAATATGAAAGTAAGTTTTCCTTCGGGTGTTCAAAAGGTCAAAAAACACGTTTCAAGAAACGTTTTCCTTTATCTTATTCTTTGCGTTTTCTAACTACATGCTTTATCATCACAATCCTTTATCCTGTCGTTATCATCGAATAAATGTACTTGTACTTATATGATGTACATGTATTTTCCAGAAAATGCTTCGCATTTGTTGTGTTTTTTCCTGCGATAATAGGACTCTTAGATAGAAGGTGCTATTAACGTTTTCTACCAGGGTTTTTGAACAGTTTTCTAACGACGACGTTGACTTTTACGAACGTTGCTTTTTTTGACAAAGTATTGCTTTTACGAGCGATTGCACTGTGGACTATGCCATTGAATGAAACTTCCTGCACAGGAATTTTGCGAGCTCGAATATTTGCTCTTCAAATGTTATTTTTATGTACCACTTTTCAACGATTTTTATTTTATATATATTTTTCAAAAATTCAATTTAATCATAGTCTAAAAATACCATAACGAAATTACAGTTTTAATAATTATCTCTTTTGTTTTATATTATCAGGGTGGCCACATGTCAGGGAAGTCAGGGAAATGTCAGGGGAAAAAAGATTGTCAGGGAAATCAGGAAAATGCGACTAGCTGTCAGGGAAAATAGAAATTGAAATTCATACTATGTTACTTTTTTGTATTACATATATAGCTTTTATAGTTTATTCAACAGATGTTAGAAGCTTTCCAAGGATTTTCAAGGATTATAAAGAATTTCCAGGCATTCTTTGGCATTATCTGGATTTCTAATGATTTTTCAATAATTTTAAAAGTTTTTAAAAGGTTTCTAGGGATTTATAATGATTTCATGAAATCTTAAGAGATTTTTAAAAAAGTTTAGGGAATTCAAAGGATTTTAAGGTATTTTAAAGTTCCTTGTGGTATTTTAAATGATTTTAAATAGCTTTTAAAAATTTAAAGAAAATTTATTTTTTTTTAAAGTGATTTTAAAGGATTACAATGTTTTTCATGGAATTTTTAAGAAATTTCAAGAGTTTTTCAAAAATTTGAAGAGATTTTTACGTATTTTAAGGGATTTTAAAGTTTTTCGTGGAATTGTAAAGGATTTTATGAAGCTTGTAAGAATTTTAGGATATTTTGACATTTTTAAAATGATTTTAAGGAATTTAAATATTCCTCATGGAATTTTAAAAAATATGTCCTTAAAGGATTTCAAGAAGTGTTTCCAAGAATTTTTTTTTTTTTTAGAGATTTTGATGCATTTTATGGAATTTTAAAGTTCCTCACTGAATTTTAAAAGATTTCACGAGATTTTTGTAATTTGCATCATATTTTATGAAATTTTAAAGGATTTCATGGAATTTATGAGATTTTATAGGATTTTAAATATTGCAGTGTAATTTTTTAACGAATTTAAAGATGTTTCTAGGAATTTCAAGAAATTTCAAGGAATTTTAAGAGATTTGAAAAGTTGTTGGGAATTTTAGAGATTTTGTCGGATTTTAAGTGATTTGAAGTGATTCGATAGGATTTTAAAGTTTGTCATGGAATTTAATAAAAGGATTTTAAGAGATTTTTTATATTTTTAAAAGATTCCGTAGAATTTTAGGGAATTTAAAAAGATTTCATTAAGTTTCAAAACATTTAAAGTTATCTTATGCTATATTTTTGAAAAATTTCAAAAGCAATTATTATTGAAAATTTATTCACATTTTTGATACTTTTCTGCCAGGGAAAAGTCAGGGAAATTGAAAAATTGAATCTTGTGGCCACCTTGATTATCAATTGGCTTTTGTTCTAAAAGCGACATTTAAAATTTTTTTGAAATGTTTCAAGTTCTAAAACTTGAATCTGTCCTTGAGTGAAAAAAAAAAAATAAATTTTGCATTATGCCAATACTTTCAAAAGACGGAGCAACAACCTTGTTGGCACAGTGAGAAGATTAGAAATCGCGAAAAGGAAGTGCAAGATGTCTATAGAGAATGAAGCACATAATAAAGTTATGCATTGATTCTGAAAATGGCGAGATAAATTCAATTGCCTATCCTTACGTGCTTCATTCTCTATGTTCAGGCTACCATGTGCACCCGGTACCAATAGTTTATGTTACTCAAGTAACGGAAAGTCAATGGCTTTGCCTGCATACACATCTGGCTTCAATTGCTCTGCAATGGCTCGTTTAAATACATATACACACACATGGATATACACTATTGTAATTTCTCTCCAAGATTTGAATTGGCCTTCTGCCAATATATTTCGTTCCAATCTCTTTGATGCTTATACATATACGCACACTGCGGATGTTCGAAAGAATCCCAGTCGATCAAACACTGCTTCCTGTTTCTTCTTAGGTGCACTCAAAAATAAGGGAGGGGTTCTCCAACAAAGTAGATGAAGGAATACGAGTCAATAATTAGCCTTGTTACATTATGCCAGGCCTCCTTGCAAGAATAGACAAGCATTGGCACTGGTCCAGAAAGCACTTTGAACGAGGGTCTGCAAATTCTCGATTCAAATTTTTCTTGATAAGAATTTGCTGACGATAATGGTAGAATCTGGAAAAACACGCTTTTAAGTTGACGTTTAGGAAAATTTGACTTAATACATAGCCGAATGTGTATCTGTGTATGTGTTTTTCAGTATATGTACAGATGGCACTGTCTAAATTGGAATTGTCTCTTGTACTTGTCATTAAAAGTTGGTATTGATTCAGAAGCGATTGAATTTTACCTGATATTTAATTAAATACTCGTGAACGAAACTTAAATGGCAACTTAATTAAAACGTCTTTTCAAAGTCCAAAGCACACTCTCAGTCATCCCTCGATAAATGCTTCTCAAGTTCATTTCTTACTCGAGCCCCTAGCAGACTTACTTTTAATTCAACTTCTTCAGTTCTGTACGCCGAATCTACTTAATTTTTTTCGCTAGTTCTTTCTCGAACTTCCTTTCTCCTTTTACGATCTTGCTTGATAAATGAGCAAGGTTGTAAAGCGAGGAAAGCATTCAAAAGAATCTAGTTAAAGACTCGAAAAAGGAGTTGTTACATATATAAATAAGGATTTTAATATACGTATGCAATTATACATAGACATATCTCTTTAGAGCAGAAATTAATAGCCGCAATTTTTAGTCGAATTTATAGGCGACATATTTCTAGGAGTAACTGAGAGATTATGCCACTGCCATTTAAATTTTAAATGGAAATTAAATCCACTGTCAGTTAATTAGATAGCTGCTTTAGAAGTTCAAGTTTCACTTAAATTTTAAATGACGCCGGTGGAATTGCTTCTAGTACTGCCCGCTTTGCTTCAACCAGCATTTTAATGAATGTATTTATTCCTATATTTATTTGAAAGCCAATTAATTTTTTTTCAGTTAAACGCCAAAAGAAAATAATGATGTATGATATTTATTTGTATGCGATTGATTGAAGCATATATACAAGGTGGAGAAAAAAAATTAGGGAAATTATCGTGATTCTTATTTTTTAAATAATTCCATAGTGTTGCTAATTGTATTTTTAATCATTAGGTTTTTTATTAATTCGAGTTGACATAGTTGTACCCACTCGGGATTTAACTTTTTGAGTTTTTGAAGTGAGTTTAGCTTTTTTTATTATTCTTTTCAGTTATTACCAGTGCACCTGCGTTCCGACGAGGAAATTCGTCTACTCGTATTATATTATTTAAACAAAGGCAATAAATCAACTCTATAACTCTGAAGCAGCGGCACAGGTGCATGACTAATAATTTCGTAGTCCGAACATTATACGTATCGGCAAAACGATATCTTCAGGACAATAATAATGCCCGACGGACCAAGTCTGCGAATTTACTAGTTCGCAGTGTTGAAGAGTATAACGCTTCAGTATCGACTTGTGATTATGTCAAATGTTTGAGCGAATATTTATAAAACTTAACAAAAAATGTATTTCGAGCAAGTGCCAGTGAACTGATTTTAAATAATAATATGCCAGTCATTTTAAAAACGTCATTCTTTAAGATAACATGATCGCTAATGTGAAGTGTCATATCTGTTTAAGGGACAGGTTTATCTTTCAAACACTTAAATAATTTACATTTATCGTACCATGTCCAAGTTATTGACGCAAATAAACTCGAAACTTGTCAGAATCTTATGAAAACGTCTCTTGTCACTGTCAGAATAGTCACTGGCAGTGTTTTGAGAATGATAGGAAACACATGTTTTCTACGAAGTGTACTATTTCTAAGCAATGGTGTAGGTTAAAATATCATTAAAAAAAAACTGCTCTTTTTAGAAAAAAAGTAATGATCTTCTTCATAAAAGAGTAACTAAAATTTTGCCTCAATATTACTTCATATTCATTTTTGAAGACAAGTGGGCTTTTTAATTATACAGGACGTGGCAGGTTGCAACAAAAACTTTTATGATCTACTGCAACATAAGAGAAAAAGTAGTATTTAATGAATGTGGTCATAAAACTGTGTATGGAACAGGTCTCGGACAGACAAACCTTTTACGTCATAGTGGCAGCGGAAGGACTTTATTCTTTTTGCGATTTATGGGACGTAAGGCGAATTGCCCAAGAGAAGGGGTACGTAACTTGAAATGCGTTTCTGGCAGCGGTTGGGAATTATATGCATAGCAACAGGTGCTGGGCAAGTAGTTCAGTAAATTACTAAAAAATAAGTTTATAGCCAATCACAACTTCCGTAGTTAAATTGAGTCCCAGTCCTAATTGCTACATAAATCAGCTACCAGGATTTTATTTGTTATGATGAAAACTCTTTAATTATCTAACCGACATTTCATTCATACAAAAGTAGTGATTTGTTTTACTCGTTTAAAAATATATTTTTATCAATATTTCATCAATATTTATCATTTTTCTACACTTTGTAGAATTTGATCGTTAAAAGAGGCTTAGTTCCTTATCTGTAACTATGATTTAGAATTATCAGGAAGAGTTTACACTTCATGGAGTGTGAAACATATAGACACTCAACTTTTACATGCATGTAAAAACTTGAAGCAGAAACGTGAGTTACTGCACGTGAGTCTTGCCATTTTATGCTCGTTAGTACGTATCAGAAGTTGAGAAAAAAAAAAGTATGAAACACTGCTTCTCTAACAAGTGTCAAAAGAGATAAAATCTAACTTTAAACATTCATAATTCTTTATGAGATGCTACAATGTTTATACATTTGGTGTACAAAATTACTTAAAGAAGATTTTGCAGATATAATTACGCCGAGTGGTATATTAGACAATTAAATGAAATAACAAGATAATTGGCTGCACAGTTAGAAAGCCAAAACAATTAAATCTGCATTAAAGTTCAGGATTTGAAAGCTGAGTGCTCGGAGAAAATATTCACATTTAGTTTCGCTCAGCAACTTTTTCAATACTTTTAAGGAAAGAAGAACTTTTTTTCGAAACCTTAAATCTGCCTTGGAGTAAAATTGTTATCAATTAAATTGTTATCATTATATATCTAATTAACGGAAGAAGTGCATTTTTTATAGGAGGTTGTCTCTTATTTTAACAAAGGTTGTTGATGGATTCTGCTTTAAATTCCGGAAATGGGTAAATCCACTCAATTTTCAAGCCACGTAGAGCGCACTTTGCTCGGGCAATGTACTCTGCCGCACACGTGTCACGTATCGGTTGTTACTACACGTATGTTGGCACTTATATATGCTATTGAGGTATAGTCGTTTTCCAAGCAATAGGCGTGTGGCCATACGAATGTATCTGAATGCATGCGTACGTGCGTACTTATTGCGCGGGTCAGTTGCACCCAGCAATCGCTTTCACCGATTTACGATCCACCAGATAGATATCGCCTGCCCTCGCAACCTTCTCTTAAATTTCAACCTGAAATTTAGATACATTCGCTTATCTATCTTTATTTAACTATATTCCCTTTTTTAGCTATTTTTTCGTTTCTCCCTTGTCTAAAAATCGAGACTTAAAATGCGAATTATCAAAATTTTAGCACTTTTTTAGACCTCGAATTATAAGACTTTATAGGTCTTAGAAGAACCTGTAAAAAGTTTAATTTCTATTAAAATTAGGCCCTCTTTTAGTCCTCAAAAAGGTGGCACGTAAATTAAATAATTACACACACGGAAAAAAGAAAATAGCTGAATTTACCATTT
>CAJFCP010000128.1:2783319-2889965 GCA_904066005.1 Synergus itoensis | reverse complement strand
CCTGGAATTTAGTAAGTTTTACTATTTCAAATGGTAATTTTTGCTAAGAAAATTGCAAACCCTACTATTTCAAATTGTAAGAGTTACAATTTGAAATAATAAAACTTACTAAATTCCAGGAAAAATGCGTTCAGAGCGCAAGTTGACTATTTTAAATGGTAAATTCAGCTATTTTCTTTTTTCCGTGTAAATTTTTGCAGACTATTTCAAATTTTTAAAGTTCTTCGGCTTCTTCAGTTCTTCTTCAATTCTTTTGCTTAAGGCAAAGGAGGTTACGAATAAAGCCCGCGTAGGAGTAAAAGAAATTAGAACGGAAAGGGGTCGTGTTCTCGGCTACATAGAGTGACTCCGCGTTACTTCTAATTGCCATTGAAGATGTCGACGAGTATTGAATAATCAAACCCATGATTACACGAGACGAGACAAGTTTCAATCAAGTGCAGGAAATAAAAAGAGGCTAACAATTAAGATGAAATAAAGGCCGTGTCTATGGGGGGCACCGAAATTAAGTTACATAAGTTTGAGCTTTTTCGAAATATTTAATTAATGAATTTTAGTAGCCATAAATAACAGGGTGGCCACATGTCAGGAAAATGTCAGGGAAATGCGAGTAATTGTCAGGGAAAATAAAAATTGACATTTATGCTAACTATGTTATTTTTTTAACAGATTTTAGAACCTTTCCAAGGATTTCGAAGGTTTATAAAGAATTTCCAGGCATTCTTTGAGATTCTTTGGGTTTTGCTAATGATTTCAAGAGATTTTCAATAATTTTAAAAGATTTTAAGAGGTTTCTAGAAATTTAAAGTGATTACAAGAGATTTGTATACTATTTAAAAGCTTTAGTTGAATTTTAAAAGAACTTGATGAAATTTTAAAAGATTTTTAGGGAAGTTTAGGGAATTCAAAGAATTTTAAGGAATTTTAAAGTTCCTTGGGAAATTTTAAAGGATTTTAAAAAGCATGTAAAAATTTTAAGAAATTTTGATTATTTTAAAGTGAGTTTAAGGAACCTAAAGGGATTTTAATGTTCCTCATGAAATTTTAAAATAATTCATGAGATTTTTATGGGTTTTTAAAGATTTTGTGGAATTTTAGGGAATTTTGAAAATTTTTCAAAAATTCTAAAAGATTTTTACGTATTTTTACGTATTTTAAGGGATTTTAAAGTTTTTCGTGGAATTATAAAGGATTTTAAGAAGCTTGTAAAAATTTTAGGTAATTTTGATATTTTAAAAATAATTTTAAGGAATTTTAATAGTCCTCATAGAATTTTAAAGAATTTCACAAGATTTTTATGATTTGTAAAAGATTTTGTAAAATAATTGTAAAGGATTTCATGGAATTATAAATATTGTGGTGGAATTTTAAGATATTTAAAGATGTTTCTAGGAATTTTAAAAGATTTCAGCGAATTTTAAGGGATTTCAATTGGTTTCCAATAATTCTGAGATTTTTATGCATTTTAAGGGATTTTAAAGTTCCTCGAGGAATTTTCAAGGAATATTTCAAAAAAATCTGAAAATACTTTATGGAATTTTGAAGGATTACAGGAAATTTAAAGAAATTTTTAGGAATTTTAAAAGATTTTTAAGTTTTTCGTGTAATTTAAAGTATTTCAAATGATTTTGAAGAATTTTAAGAAGTTTCTAAGAATGTCAATAAATTTAAATGAATTTTAAGAGATTTCCAAGGTTGTAAATTTCACGGATTTATACGAATTTCAAGCGATTTAAAGTGATTTTGCATTTCAAAAGATTTAAAGTGATATTATACGAAATTTTTTAAACATTTCAAAAGTATTATCATTGAAAATTTGCACCCATTTTTAATATTTTTCTGTCAGGGAAATTTGTCTGAAAGTCAGCAAAAAGTCAGGAAAATGTCAAGAAAAATTGAAAAATTGAATCTTGTGGCCACCCTGAATAAATTAGAAATCACATTAGTTTAATCGCAAATAAATGAGACAACTTGTGACAACTTTTCTAGTGCCAAAGAAGGGTTTCATTCTTAAATTGACTGAACTAAAGTTGGATTCTGTGCACATAGAAGTGAAGTGTCTGTAATATTGATGAGCCCCTGCACTTTATATTGAATTATCGAGAGTGAGGATCTTAATACATTCATCGGTCTTGTATGGCGATTCTCTCGTTAGAAATGATTAACGAGCAGTACGAGTTATTCGCGACTTGAAAGTTGGAATCCACGACAGACTAAGCCAGCTCTCGTGGAACTTTATTCTTTTCCTGTCTGAAAATGTATTCCGCTCGATTACCTCGACATAGGTACAGATATGGCTAACAATAAGTATGATTTCATACGTAAATACGTACTCGCAATATGCATTGTACACTCTATACTACTTTAGTGATATCTCACAATAATGGAAAGCCCAAGGCAAAAAGCTATTGTCTACTTTTCTTAAGGGTCGAGGAAATTGCGAATCTTACTTTTCCCTAGAGCTTTACATACACAAAGCATAAATGGCAACTTCCTTTGACATACTATTTTCCTGTGGTAACATTTCATTTCTTCTGTATATGAGATATCTCAATATCACTTTAATTTACTAAAAAACCACATCACAAACCACGAGAACAAATTGTTAAAAAATAAATTATTATTTTTGTTTCAGGTGAGTGTCAGTGTTTTGGAAAATTTGGTGGTAGATTTTTGGTGTGGACAAATTAGGATAATAGGTGAAATAAGGAGTAATTCCAAGAAAATAACTTTTACTTTGAATTTCCTGCTAAGACCTTTTGATTTTTTTTTTTTTTTTTTTTTTAGTAAAATCCAGATCAGGTATTCATGAAATTCAGAGTAGATTTTTGTAAAATTATAAATATAATCATTATAACTTTATCCTAACTATAACTTATGAAAATTTCATACAAATTTCTGTAATTTTTAATAAACAGAGATCTCGATACAAGAAGAATTCTTATCATTGAGAAGCACCATTTACTTTTATTTTTTAGAACATTTATTTTTATTTTGGTAGATTATATAATAGTTTTATGTTTTTTTAACTGCTGCTTGGCAACTTTCATTTTGTTTACACTACCTTATTCCATCTAAATCCTTTAATTATAGAAAATCACTGACAAGTAAGTGTTTACCATTCTCTATATTTAAATAGTTGCTTTAATTAGGTATTTAAGCAGTACATATTTTACATTTACGGGTATGTAAAAAATATAAAGTTTTATCATATAAAATATGATAAAACTGTGCCCAATTATCTTGGAAATAAAATTTTTCCCCTTTTTTTAATTGGCAAGATATCTTCTTCAAAATAAGAAACAATATCGCTTGAAACAAATATCCGAGATCTGCAGTTTTGGATGTGGATATGGACATAACTTTTTTCCTAAAGTATTATGCTGTAAAGGATAAGATATTTTTAATTTCACGGATGACTTATTCAAAAGTTTCAAAATCTCATTCTGAAAATCCATTTCTTCTTAAACCTGCGATATTTACAGACAATTTACTTCCTTTCTCGTTGGCTGAAAACGAATTCTAACGGCAATGGCCGATTAGGTATATACATATCATAAATACGTATTCAAATCCAGTATTCTGTTATGGCAAGGCTATTTTATTTCTGTTACGTCAGCAACCTCGCTTTCAGGTTGCATTTTGAGCGAACTGAAAGAACAGAAAAAACGATATTTTCAATCCACCTGCGCTTAACTAGAAACTTAATAAAATTAACTGTTAAAATATTTAAAGCAATGTTTGTTCATTAATTACAGAAGCGACAAAATACTTTCTGTCTTTGTTTGTTTTTTCCAGATTTTTCTTAGCTTTTAAAGAATTGTAAAATCGGTTTTTCGATAGTCTGGAAGTGCTTAACATTTAAAAAAAACTGAAGTATATTTCTTCGCCAAATAAAAACAAAACAAGAGGATCTAAAGTTCATAGTCTGTCGCATCTCTCGTCTATTGCACGAAACGTCCTGCAGGCGATTAAGGATGATTTTACCACAAAGACAACCATGTGTTCTAACTCCCACGATAGAAAGATACCTTCGCACGTCTGAGAGACTTATCACCTGTTTCCTCGTATTTTTCTTTAATCTCCAGCTATGTTCACTGACTCCTGATGAATTCCGAATTTTCGGCTTTGAAAACCGTCTGTTCAGATTAGAAAAATATCTTTTGAAAAGGGGAAAAAAAGTAATACACTAAAAAAGTAAAAAGTAATACACTTCTATTTTTTTTTAGTTAGAAAAATTGTTTACCCTTTTAAAAAATTATTTTGTGTGTGTGTTAAAATTCTAGCAGAAACGTTGTCAGTCAATGATCCTTGATTGTCTGTTGGTTAGTACTTGTATGCCTACCAACGAATGCGATTAGTATCCTGTTGCAGTACATAACAATCCTAGGTCTTTCGCAATCCTGTCACGTATGACTGCTGCTTGGCAGAGACAAACGTCTGTCTTTCCATTCTCTGACATTGTGTCAGGCAGGTCGTTGTAGAATTGTCGATTTTCCGATTAACCGACAGATTTAGTACGTGAATTTCCTGAATGAAATGATCTGATAAACGTTTGATCGAAGTTTTTGATTCCTCTGTAATTTCAAATTTTAACATTCAATTCAAAGGTTTAACATTGAATGCTAAACCTTTTTCATATATTTTTAATGCTTTACAGCATCGAAAATATATATGAAATCAAAAAAGGTGAATAATATGATCTCAAATGACGCGTGCACAGATTTTATCAATCGATCTTATAGGTCAAGATCGGTCAAAGTTAATTAACGCCAAAGGGTATTTCGATGACGTGATTGATCTTATACTCATAGATCTGAGTTGACTCCGCATAAAAGTCGTTATATCGACTGATACAACGTATCTAAATTATGAATTAAATTATACAATTAATTTTTATTTACAACAATATCAATAATCATGTGATAAGCATAATAGTCGTTTAATAGCGCCGCAAGCGATTTAAAACGACGGTAATGGTGAAAGTAGTAATTTACGTCTAACTTACGCAAATTATGAGAATTAAGACTTCCTTTAATATGTGACCATGACCGACCACTCTTTTTCGCCCACTCTTTTGAATTTTAAACGATATGACACACGTCATTCCTTGATTCACAAACGAAATAAATATTGTAGTTTCACCTGTGCTTAAATTAAGTAATTTTTTTATGCAGATGATTTCAAGTGAAAGCAACCTGTTAAGTCAGAATTTTTGAAATTGAAATAAATTTTTTTTCATTGAAACTCGAACTTGAAATGCAGGTAGTTACGAATTAAATTAAATTTTTCAATTTAAAAAAAATTCAATGTTTTTAGCAAGCATTAGATAAATGAATTTGGATTGTTTTATCTTGTTGATTAATGGACTCAAATAAAAGCGCCATGGATAATTAAAGGCAAAAATTACCGATTGAGCAAATAATTATATTTCTCAGGATTTTTTCTACAATAATTACAATATCCTGAAAATTTTGTGGAATAATCAGAAATATATTTGGGCATGTCTGCCTGGGACTAAAATTCAAAGAAATTTTGAAAAATTTTCAAAAAGAATAACTTTTTAAAATAGAAACTAAAGAAATACCAAACAGACTCAATATATTTTTTATTATTTCCCAAAATTTCGTTGCAATGTTGTAATTACTGTACAAATAATATTAAATGTTACTTACCATAAGAGCAAAAGTTTCTCCAACTTTACGTTTGTAATAATAAATCTTTTCCACTAAAATTAGGTCATCTAGTTCCGTCTTTACGAAAAAGAGATGGATTGCCTATTTTTAACGAAAAATATTTGTTATTGCGAACAAAAAGTAGACGAAACTGAATTTACTCTTATGATAATTACCACATTCTAAGTGCGAAGTCACATACAGCCCCGCATTGGCCCAGACTCGGCAAAAATATTGCCGAAGCTCGGCTGCCGTTATCGCGCCAATGATGGAATGGTAACTATGGCCTGGCTGCCATTGTTGGCTCAACAATGTATAAAAAGTGACACTTGGCCCAATAATGTGCTCTAGCTGGGCCAAGCTCAGCCAAGCTGCCAAAATTGGACCAAGCCTGGGCCGTGTGTTCAACTCCGGCAATTCGCACTTGGGATGCTTTTAAGCTTATATCGTAATAGCCACTCAGGTGTGCGATAATCGGGGGGTTTGAATTTAACGTTCGACAGCCACTCCCAATTGGTTAATCCGGATTACTGATCGTGTGAAAATTAATTTTTGCTCTACTTTATTTTATAAAAAAAAACGTGAACTTTAATGGTTTTCTTTCGTCGATACTTTCCACGGTTCCTTAACTACAGTGAGGCAATCACTAATGTTGTAACTTTCCTGAACGTTCATTCGGGAAACGGAAACACGCTCAAACTTTAATGAAGCATTTTTATAAGTTAAGTTTGACAAACTTTAGGAATTAACGCTCGATTTCCTTAACTGAGAAACTTCCCTTTACTGGAAAGCAGGCAAACGAGAGAAAAACTTTGAGGAAATAGAACTATGCACTTCTTTTGATTAATAATAATATTTTTAAACCAGAAAATAATAAAACATTATTATTATAAGATAAGATCTGTATTTATAAATCTCGTACAAAATAAAGTATTCCAGGGTGGCCACGTATCAGGGAAGTCAGGAAAATGTCAGGGGAAAAAAAGTTTGTCAGGGAAATCAGGGAAATGTCAGGGAAATACGAGTGACTGTCAGGGAAAATAAAAATTGAAACTTTTATACTAACTATGTTATTTTTTCCTATTACATATATAGCTTTTATAGTTTATTTAACAGATTTTAGAAGGTTTCCAAGGATTTTGAAGAATTATAAAGAATTTCCAGGCATTCTTTGATAATATGTGGGTTTCTAATGATTTTCAATAATTTTAATGAATTTTAAACGGTTTCTAGGAATTTAAAGGAATTACAAGAGATTTTTATGACATTTAAAAGATTTCGGGGAATTTTAAAGGATTTCATGAAATTTTAAGAGATTTTTTACGTATTTTAAGAGATTTTAAAGTTTTTCGTGGAATTGTAAAGGATTTTAAGAAGCATGTAAGAATTTAAAGAAATTTTGACATTTTTAAAATAATTTTAAGTGATTTCAAAGTATGTATTTTAAAAGATTCGAAAAGAGTTTAAAGGATTTTAGAGAATTTCAAGGAATTTCAATAGCTTTCAAGTGATTTCAAAGTATTTTTAAAACGATTTAATTGAGTTTCAAAAGATTTCAAGAGATATTATGCTAATTTAAAAAAAAATTTCCTGTCAGGGAAATTTGTCTCAAAGTCAGGGAAAAGTCAGGAAAATTGAAAAATTGAATCTTGTGGCCACCCTGTATTCTTTCCTTTCTTGCATATCAAAAGATTTGAGAGGCCGAAAATGCAAAACAGCCCAGTGTTACAACTTAAGATTCAAACAGATTACAACTTCGTTTCTGATCAAGCAGTGACTTAATTAGAACTTATTTGAGTTCGGCCTACGCCGAAACGTGACGATAATGTCGTTCTCGGAGGTGCCGGGTCATCGGATGATCCTGTAGTTTTCTCTACAGCCTACCTGTATGTCGTGCATAGTATATAAAAACACATGCACGTGAACACACGTGCAACGTTCCAAGCAGTGAGCCACACGTGACACACATTCACTGGCAAAAGAGCTATTCTGCTAGAACAGAGAGTACTTGTCAGGTCGTCGACCCGTTACACACACGTACGACACAGTTCTACCACATTTTTACTGTCGTGTCATCAGAATCTCAGTACTTGCAAATTTAAACTTCATTTCTGCCAAAGGCTTACTAACTTTTCATCAAAATCGACAAGTTAGATTTTGTTAGATTCTCCTAGTTAGATTCTGTTTGATAAGTTAGACTTATCATTTTTTCAATGTTTCCATAATGATTTTATGTAACGTAACATTTCTCTCGTCATCCTGATGAAAGTAAATAGATAAGTTTCTACTCAATTTTTCAACTTCAAGAACGCCATTCCTTTTCTACCTCTTTTGCAATGTTTTTTTTTATTCGCATCCATCCTTTCGGAAATATAACTCCATTTTGCTTATCGTTTCCAATCTTATCTTTTTATCCAATTCTGTCATTCCCTTATTCACTTTAATTTTTTTCTACTCCTTTTTCAATCTATAATCGTGAAAAAAATTTGTTTCTTTTAGAATTTGCATCAATATTTTTATTTATATAAGTGTAGCAGCAGAAATTTACTTGGCATTACCTGAAATTTTAAAAAAGATTACAAATCACTTTACTGCCACGTGAAATGATCCAGTGAACATGAAAGTTAACCCAGAAAACGACGCAATGCGTAATCGCCAGCTTAGCCATCTTCTAGGTTGGAAAAACTCAACGATCGGTCGTTGCAGCAAAACGAGGATTCAAGTTGCTTCTACAGATGGTTTTACAGTAGTGTTGTATTAATTCTTAGCTAGTTTATCCATTCAGTGAAAATCCACTGGAAATTTCAGACTTTTCACTGATTTCCAGTAGATTTTTCACTGCTTAGAATCATGAGAAAAGAGGCAAAAGAACTTCAATCATCTGTACATAATACGATGGTTTTTTATTGATTCAGTTAGGAGGTTTAAAACTTCTTGAAAATATTAAAATAAACTTGTCCTGATATTTTGAAAATAACATAAGAACAACTGAGCAAAATTGCTGCGGTCCAATCGCAAAATTATGGCCCCATCATGCATTATCAATTTCTTTTTTCAATGAGCTTGATTACTTTTCAAGGTTTTTATGACTTAGGTAAGTTTTGACTCAGTAAACTTATCAAAATGCATATCTTTTATATGTACCTACCAGATTTTTTTATTTAAATGAAGACTATATAATGCACAGAACATAAGATCATAAAACTGGAAAGTTGCCATTAAAATAAAGACTAAAGAAACTAAGGTAGTTATTTTCAGAAGTTAAAGTTCACTCATTAGTTATAATGAAATAAGTGCTTCAAGAAAACGAGGTAGATAGACATTTACCGTCTTTTGATTAAAGCGAATATTTTTAATCTTCGAACTAAAAACTTTTAAATTGTTATTATTTTCGTGTTCATTAAATTTACTTTTATTATGGGAATAATATAATGCAGTAGGCTAATTTTATTTTCCTACCGGATTTTGCAATAATAATCATGCACGCATGCACGCACGCGCGTACATTGAGCCCGTTGCAGTGAGCACGTACATCGATCTGCCTGTGGTCACGCATATATTTCTGTGCTAATATCGCTTCTGTCAATATTATTTATAAATTACACATAATTTCATATTTTACGTTTCGATTTCATATTGCGCAATGTTTATTCACAAGTACTGCTTCAAACCCCTTATAGTTTATAGCAGACATCAAATTGTGGAAAATCTGTTATAGACACTTTGATTAATTATTATTTGATGAGTAAATAGGTGGAATATGTGTGGACAAAGTCACTTCTTCCACACATATGCCCTTGAGGTACATCGAATCTATCTCAACTGCAAAACTTTTTTTCATTGTACTTTGCTATTTGTTCAAATACCAACTACATTATGAACACCATACACGTCGTAAATTATCGAAGACCGACAAATTCACACATAACTTAAACCTATACTCGCATACGTTATGTTATATGCACACCTGTGCGTTCGCATCAAAGGATCTTTCGTAATAACGATGCTCTTCAAAGCAAACGTAGATTACGAAGATCGTCAGTAACCCTGGAGTTATGTGACTATGTACTGTAACATTTTGTGCGAATTTGCATCAATATTCATGAAATTCTATATTAAATGACACTGCTAACGTAAGATAACAGAGATTGACGATAACAGTTCTTAAATCGAATAATATCAAATGTGCTTTCTTTCATAATATTTGTACAGTTAAAAAATCACATCTGCAAGAGGTCAGTGATCGTTTCATGAAAGTTTACTGACCTTTATATCTTCGGCTTATTTGCATGAATCCATTTCCGCCTTTTTTCACGTATCTAACATTAAACCATATACTAAACTGTCGACCAGAAAAATTATGTTTCCTTTCATACATGAATACCAATTATGTGGAAATAGGAACAGCATTTTTGCGATTAAAAATCAGTTGATTAAAAGTATGGGACTTACAAAGACGACCTTTATTACTATAGTGTATATGTTCCATCGTAAAATTTCGTAAAAAATATAATAACATTTTAGTTATATTTATGAATATATTTATAAATATAGGCATTATAAATAAGGGCAATTTTTTGCGATAATTAAATACGTCCAGGTAATACGAATTATCTTATCACGTTAATTGAGTTAATACCTTCACATGAAATAACTAAATCGTTATTATTCAAATATAATCGTAAATCGATATAATTTGTTGACAAGAAAATATAATACCTATGATGGATAAAGCCTGTCATTAATAAATTACGCATTTTATCAAATGAGACTTAAAATGATACATGCCATTAGATTGCATAAGTTTCTCTTAGACGTATTTTAGTCTACTGAAATTAATTCATAATTTTTTCATGCGTTTTTATTACCGACTCGCATTCAGTGGGGAAAAAATGTAGTTGCTCATTTCTGAGACGTGAAAGTCTTCCTTTAAGAGAGTAAGAGACGCGGAATTTTATATTAGCGAACATTAATGCATACGTGTCATGCAGTACTCGGTCCTGTCGGTTATACATGCACACGGGTGTGCATATTAAACTTTGTTTAAGCGCATCGACTGCAGCACGCATGAGTGCCTTGGCGAGTAAAAGTTCCTGCTGATCGTCGTAAAATTCACCGTTAAATTATTAATTATCTCCCAATGGTGCCAGTCTCCGTGAATGGACTGACGTCGGGACTTGAAACTAAAAATTCGATGAGTTTCGCATCATCGAGTCTTTCCACAAGCAGACCTTTCATTACAGCCTTATTAAAATCTCGTAAATTTTATTGAACTTTATATCACTTATGCATTATCATTTACGTATAAAATTAACATACAAATTGTACACTGAACCACATTTTTAATGATTATAAACCTTATAATTTGATACTAGATTGTAAATTGAGTGTTTTTGCAGTCTGAAAAATTGAATGAAATATGGGTACATTCGAGGGGTTATTGGCGACTCGTAAAATCAGGTATACACTTACATAGAAATCTACTGAATTCTTTTAGAGATATCTGAATTCATTTGAAGACCCTTGAAGTCGTTTGAAGTCACTTAAGGTAACTGGAAATTTCCTGAAGTCAATTAAATAAATCATTGCAATATATTTTGAAGCTAGAATTGGATTGAAGTTTCAGACCTCTAGTCTGACGATTTTTTTTACATTTATTGGAATAATAACAAAAAAAAGTTTCCGCAGTTCCCAAAACCTATAATTTTTATTTATTTATAGCAGCAATTTTAGAGAATTTAGAGGCATTTTAAAGAGACTTTAAATAATTGCAAAAGATTTTAAATAATTTTAAGGAATTTCAAGAGATTTTGTAAGATTTCAAAAATTATAAAATAATTTCAAGAGATTTGTAGTAATTTTAAGGAATTTCAACTAATTTTAATGAATTTAAAGGAATTTTAAGAGATTTGAAGATATTTCTAGAGATTTTAACGAACTTCAAGGAATTTTGATATGTTCTAAACAATTTTAAGACATTTACAGAAGTTTTAAAAGTGTTTAAAGAATTTCAAGTAATTTTAAAGGATTTCATTTGACTTACTCATTAGAATAAATTCCTTAAAATTTCTTAAAATCTCTTAAAATGTTTTAGAGTCCCAGTCAAATTCCACTGATTTTCACTGACTCTTTTCTCACGATTTTAATTAGTGAAAAATCTACTGGAAATCAGTGAATTTTCACTGATTCAATTTTAGAGAGCAAGTATAAAAAAATATGCAAAGCCGTGTTAAATGAATTGTGTACTCTACTTTAGTTAAACACTTCTTTCCTTTGTCTGGTATTCCATCAATTATGACCTGAGAGTATTGATTTAGAATGAAAATTCATTTCTATTGCCATAATATTACGGTCGATTTATGCTCTTCCCTTCAGCATAGAATTTTTTTTTTCTTGAGAGCGATTAAACGATTTGCTGCGGATTAAAAGCAAGTTATAGCGCAGCCCTTCATGCACAAGAACCGGCTTTTCAACGATATTTATTATCGATCGTGGAGTTGGCTACCGATCACGAATTCGCTCACTTTGAAAGAAGGGAAGAAAGACGTGACCGTGGGTGTGTACATTGAAAACTCCTGAACGCTTCCGTAAGTGAACTTATATCAAGATCGTGACCATGTGTTCTTCAGTTTGTGGATTTATTACACTCTATCCAGGTTTCAAGTAATTTTGGACTGCTTATTAAGTGTATTGAATAGAATTATGCAAGTATATATAATATATACATATTACAACTGCAGACGTGAAACGTAAACCTATAAAAGAAGTGGCGCCCGAGAACGTCTTCTAAAATAGACATTGAGTTTGTGAAGAGCTCATCGCTTAAACTTTCTCTATTCCGTCATCATTTTCTTTGTGGATAGCACACAGCCTTTTCCACAGCGAAACTATTCTTCCGCTGCTGTCTTTCAATTTTCCAGCACTCCCATCCCACTTCTCATTATTCTCTTTGGACATGTCTCGTTTTCTACTTTTATCGCCATATGCCGCGCTTCCCACATCGATCTTGATAAAGACGATAAAGTCACTTTATCATTGTCATCGCTAACTTTTAAAACATCCAATTGTTTCATCTTTGAGTTTGTAATGTCGCGCCTTCGAGCTAAAGAGTGTAAAGCTTACAATTCTAGTTTTGAGTATGTAAATGGGAATAGATTTTTGACTGAGTCAGGTGTCTTCAACCTTAGCTTATATTATTATAAACAATATTTCGCTAAGCACACACCTATCATCAGATCCGAATTTTTATAGACAGTATGCAACCGTTTACTTTTCTTATATAAATAGTACTTGTTTTCTTTGTTAAATGTTCCTCATCCATTTTCTCGAAGTGACTAAACGATCTGAACGTACTTATTTCACTTCTATCAATCAGTGTTTCTTCCACTCTACATTCCTTAAGAATCCACTTATATTACTGGCCCCGGCCAGTAGCGTTTTACTGCAGACATTCCTCAAGAATCGCATGCTTCATGTTTGAAAAACGTTCCAATGACCGAACTTCAAATATACAATTGTAAAATTACCTACAGTTTCAGACACATATTCTATTTTGGCATGGTTTTTGGTTCTGAGCGTGGCATATATTGGCAAAAATTTCAGCTCAAGTTCTAACAATGAATTGTAACAAAATATAACTTTTATCGTAAACAATTTGTCAAGAAATACCAATGTGTCGTTCCATGACAGCAAAAAATGTGGATGTAAAGTAGAAAGTGGAAAACACTAGAACTTTCGGGCAATAATAATATCAGAGTGGCCACATGTCAGGGAAAATAGAAATTGACATTTATGCTAACTATATTATTTTTGTCGTATTGCATATGTGGATTTTATAGTTTAACAAATTTTAAAAACTTTGCAAGAATTTCGAAGTATTATAGAGAATTTCCAGGTATTCTCTGAGATTCTCTAGGTTTCTAAGGATTTCAAGATATTTTCAATAATTTTAAAGGATTTTAAAAGGTTTCTTGGAATTTAAAGGGATTACAATAGATTTGTCTAATATTTAAAAGATTTAGTGGAATCTTAAAGGGCTTCATTAAATTTTAAGAGATTTTTAAGAAAGTTTAAGAAATTCAAAGAATTTTAAGGAATTTTGAAGGATTTTAAAAAGCTGGTAAGAATTTTAAGAAATTTTGACTTTTGCAAGTAATTTTGAGGAATTTTAATGTTCCTCGTGGAATTTTAAAGGATTTAATGAAATTTTTATGATTTTTAAATGATTTTGTGGAATTTTATGGAATTTCAAGAAGCTTGTAAAAATTTAAAGAAATTTTAACATTTTCAAAATGATATCAAGGAATTTTTACGTATTTTGAAGAATTTAAAAGTTTTTCATGGTATTATAAAGGATTTTAAGAAGCTTGGAAGAGTTATAAGAAATTTTAAGGGATTATAAATAATTTTAAAAGGCTTGTAAGAATTTTAAGTAATTTTGACATTTTAAATATGATTTTAAGGAATTTCAAGATGGTTCTAGAAATTTCAAAAGATTTCAGCTAATTTTAAGGGATTTCAATAAGTTTCCAATGATTTAAAAATATTTTGACGCATTTTAATAGATATTAAAGTTCCTCGCGGAATTTTGAAATATTTCAAGAGATTTTTAGGAATTGTAAAACATTTAGTGAAAATTTAAGGGTTTTCATGAAATATTAACAAATTTGAAGGGATTTCGTCGAATTTTAAGTTGTTTTTAGGAATTTCAAAAAATTTCAATGAATTTTAAGAGATTTCCAAGGTTGTCGTAAATTTAAGAGATTTTTACGAATTTTAAGTGTTGTGAAGTGATTTTTTTCAAAAAGATTTAATACAATACGAAATTTTTGAAAAATTTCAATAGTATTTTTACTGAAAATTTGTCCGCATTTTTAATACCTTTCTGTCAGGGAAATGAAAGAATTGAATCTTGTGCCTGTAATATTCTTCTAGTAATTCATAGTATTCTTCTAGTATTTATAGTACATAGTTGCTGTCATTTTATTGACAACCCTATGTAGAACCAGTCCCCTCACACTATTCGATTGATCAGTCGATCTCCTTATTATCACCGATATACTTTTCTCGTTGCCTTGGATGGTGGTCGCGGTGCTTTATAGCGCATACATAACCGGCTGGATATGTGGCCGTCATGGACGGTGACCACAAACAATGACATGTATGCAGCGGACGTGGTAATGTTGTGCATTGCGAAAATATATTGTGTGTTGCTTGGCACATTATGAAAAGGGGAGAGGGTTCAAGAGGCGGAAGAACATAAAGAGACAGTAGATATTCGTGTGTATTTAGTTCATACGTGATCGTAATTGCCCGGCAATGTGAGCCTAAAGTCCCAGAGGACAATGGAAAGAAGGTGGTGTTCATTTCGTTGGGCCCCCCCTTGAGTTGTCAGACATGCCTCGTGTTTTGGACATTTTTCGGGCCTACCATTTCTGTGGTTATGTCCATACCCACCGTTCTGGAACTGCTTGCTTTCAGAACGTAGGTTTATTACGATCACAGGTGTAATTTACTTCCAGTATACTGTTACCAACCTACAACACTTCCTGCTATCTATGTGCTACATATATGCTGCATATATGACACATATATGCAAGCTGTCATTCCATCTGCTAACATTTATGTAATTGTCGCTGGTCCAATACTGCAAAGGAACCTAACAATAATTATAATAATTTATCCTCTGCGGTTGTGACATTTTTCATAAAATTTCTATTCTGGCTTTAAAGTTTAAATTTTTTGTTTCGCAGTGCTTTTAACTTGAAATTGTTTTATTTAACAAAATTTTAACGCGTTTTATTTATTTCATTTTGTATTAATGGATGATTTCTCTTGCTGTTACAGGTATGTTTCCATCACAAGCATTTCCATTACAAACAATTTTTCGGTAAACAAAGACAGTTGAGAGCTTTTTGGTAAGTAGCAAACATTTGTTGAGCGAGCTACAATTATTTTTCGAACAAATAGTCTAAATGAAGAGTCACAACTCGTAATTCGTTTGTCTCACTGGAGAAGGTTTTGTTTAGGAAATGAAGTGAAAAACCTGTTATCGTGGAAAGCTTGATAATCCTATATAAATTATATGATGATACCAGTGCCATTTGGCTTGCGAATGGTTTCTTCTTGTCTATTTGAGTAAAACCATTTGCAACAGAACAAACGAATTAGTGAGTTGTTTGGACATTTTAATGTTTCGACGAGTCAGGAATAAAATTGAATTATTTAAAACTACCTTAACTATCAGACAGTCTGAAAATAGTAGAAAATTAATCAAATCTATTTTTAGAGATGATTTAAAAAATATAATTTTTTTAAAATCCTTGGACAATTTAAGGGGAACATTTATTTCAGTTTAATGACATCGATTTGAGTTTTTAATATTTAAGGGGATAAATCTAAATGTTCTATTATGTTTAACATGCAACTCTCTTTTACCTTATTATATGCAATGACAAAAAGACGATTTCCGCCTAATAGCTGGAGTGGATGAGAAAAAGATGGTATGCTAGAGTAGACGAAAGAGGTAAACGGCGAAAACGAGCAACGAACCGTCGTTCCTGCAATCGTTAATTTTCTTATCTTCACCGAAGTCTCGTTTTGACGACCCGGACGTCGAAAGTCTCGACGGTGCTTCCCTCTGATTGGTCGCTTGTCTTTACGACTACCGGCGTCGGTTCCTGATAGGTTATCAGACGGAAGGCGCTTGCCCTCGATATATTTTGCGGTTTCCGTGCGACAAAAGATTGCAAAGGAAAACCGTGTGGCTCATTTAACTTTTTAATTGTTTTTCTTCTTTTTTTTATTTTTATTTTTTGAATACTAATATCATATTTTCTACTAATAATGTAGATTACCTCGTTACAGTTTTTGCTCCATAAAGATTCATGTATAACACTATGACAAAATCTCGTATCGAGTTTCTTACCCTTATGCGTGCTATATATTGCCAAGATTGGTTTCCTTTTTCAAAATTGCAGAGTGTTTCCTAATTTATCACTTTTTAGTATCGCACCTTATAAAACTTAATAATATGTTTGATATACCTGACGTAATTTATTGACTAGTTAATATTTATGCTAGCTCAAATATGGTTTCTCTGTAGAATACAGAGAAACTATGTTGCTTATCCAGTTTTTGTTTTAAGAAAATACTGATTAGATTTTAATCAAAGATATTTGCTACTATTACATTCTCATTCAACTTCAAGATTTTGACAATTTTCAAGTAATTTTGACTAAATTCAAGAGAATTTTAGAATTTCTAAATGATTTCGTAGAATTTTAAGGGATTTCAGGATATTTCGTGGAATTTTAAAGAAATTCATGCAATATTCAGAGATTTTAACGTATTGTAATAAATTTTGACGATTTTTAAATAATTTTAAAGGAATTCAAAGGATTTTTATGATTTATAAAAGATTTTATGAAATATTAAAGGATTGTCTGGAATTTGATGAGATTTCTAAAAATTTTAATGAATTTTAAAGGATATAAAGGGAATATTATTGTAGAATTTTAAGGAATTTCCAAAAATTTCTACGAATTTTTAAGGATTTCATGAAATTTTAAGGGATTTTAAGGCATTTTAAAAGAATTTAAGAGTTTTTGGTGAGTTTTATTAAAAATTTGTGAAATTTGAAAGGTTTTCGTGGTATTTTATGAGATTTATAATTTTAAGGAATTTAAAGATATTATGCTGATTTTAAAAAAATATTTTAGAATTTTTAAGGATTTCGTGGAGTTTTTTGAGGATTTCTAAGAATTTTTAGATATTTTTACAAATTTTAACGAATTTCAAGAGGTTTCTAAGAATCTAACATGTGAGCTATTATTTTGTTTTCTTTGTTACAATTTCAAGATTGCAACAACAATGCATGCGGGATTTTTTAAACATTTGGTGACACCACTTTTTTAAGATAAGATATCTTGATATCCTCTGTAAATATTATGAAGTCAAAAATTAATTTATATTGCTATATAAATAATTGATTTACATAGTATTTTTGAAGTAAGAAGTACTGATTTCTTTACCACAGTTCTACTGATAGATGTAGAATTTTTATAATCGGTTTTTAAGCAGCCTTTTTGATTATAAAGATAGGTATATTGAAAAACGAGTTGAAAAATATTTTACCTGATATATACAATAGTTCTGAGTAATCTTATCAGAGATAATCTACTTCTTGCATTAAATTCTATGTTCCTTTGAAATCTGGTTAAACAGGGGTTGAAATGACCTGTATTCGTAGTCGGTAGTCCTTTCCTCAAAGCCTTTGAATCTTTGACTCCCCTTTTATAAACTCAACCTTTATGCTCTCGCGATTTCTCTACAGCTGCTAAAACTGAATGCTCTTTTGATTTTTACTAGTGCATTCAAAACAACCATTCAAAAAAGAAAATGTGTTTCTTTCAAGAATTTTTCTCAAATATTTCTCTAAAATTTCTCTCTGAGCCTTTTTCTACAAGTACTCTTGGTTCCTTTAACAAAATTTATTAAAGTAAAATTTCTTTCAAATTAAAAAAAAATATAAACTCGGACAAAACTCACAATTAATTAAAATTAACTGTTTTTTATTAATTTGAAATTTATGATTATTAGATAATAATTTCTATAGATAATAATTTCCATATTATCTAATAGATTACACTCTTTTCTTGAGTGGAAACACACCTAAAGAAATATACAGACTTTGAATTTTATAACTTTCAAGAATCTTTTCCATTGTTCTCACTTTTGAGAACAATGGACCCTAAAATTTCGCTTTCTTTTTTGCGTACCACAAAAGACAGTAGAATACGATAACGTTAATAACCTTGCAGTTACATAATTGTATAATTGCCACTTGACTCTAGTCAATTAGTGGAGGCGATTCCAAGAAGCCACAATAGTCGCGGGATCTAATGAATTAATTGGAGTGTGTTGCTGCAACTCGACTCAATTCATATCTTTAGTGTTAATAATTTTATCGCCTCTGAATTCATGCAGAAACTGAAGAAATAACTTTTGAAAAATTGATAAAAATTATCGAAAATTTGTAGCTTATCGTCCTTATAATAATTATTATTATTATTGTTTTTATTAGTGGTTAGAACCTGAGCTTCATTGAAGAAAAACTATGGCAAATATAAATAAATGAATAAAAGAAGTTTGCTCGGACAGCAAATTATTCGATATGTTTAATATATTATGACCCGCGAAAAATAATTTCATGGCAGCAAAATTCACTTTGAGTCAATTTCTTACTCTAGCAACAAGTCGTTTGGCTGGAATTGAAAGAACAATTGCCAGAAGAGTAAATAAATCTTCTGAAATGAAATTTTCTGCTATATACTAGGCGTGATTGAAATCCCAAGAAAAATTCACATTCTCCAGAATTTTTGGCACGTATATTTGGTTTGGAAACTTTTATTCTTTCTTATAGAGTAGACAAGGAGAGTTACGGTTCAATAAATAGTTTGCGTTACTTTTAGAAGAAGAATTTTACGATATTTTATTTTCGAATTATGATGAAATAATGAAAATAATATTATGAGAGCTATTTTCCAAAATGTAGTTAGTCGACGATTTATTATGAATGAAAGAAGGACTTGACCAATGGGACCGGAGTTACCTCGTAGGAGAATTAATGTCGCGATCAGTACAACCGCGGAAAAGCTGGCGCGTTGGAGCGCGTAATTTATAGCAAACATGCACATAAATAAGGACGCCTACATAAATAAACAAGGAAGAACGCATGCGCAAATGCTAGGAGCGCAAACGCCCCAGTCTGAGAGGATTTACAATGCATTCGAATTGCCGCACTTGCAACTGGCGATAGATAATGAAGGGTGGCTCACAACAGGTTTATCTATTACTTGACACCATGATCGACGCATCTTCTCGATTTAATCGAAAATCGATCCACCACCAGTTTTGTTCTTTCAAATAAAATTGGAACCTCATCATTAATCGATCTAAATTACGCATAGACAGATTATTGCTAATAAATCCACTATAGTTATCTATAATATTTTCTATATATTATTATAGACTCTTACGAAAAAATATTGTAGGAAAATCATCAGTATTTTAGTATTATTTATTTCTTTAATCGAAAATAATTGTAGGAGACTCATTATAGAAACAAAATAATGGAAAAATCATATTAGGATAAAATCCACTGATCAAATCACTGATTGTATAATAATTATGGGAAAGTAATTGTAGTAAAATCGTTATTCGAAAAGATACGGAGAAACTAATTATATAAAAATCATCAATACTTTAATATTATTTATTTCTATAATTATTTCTTCTTATAATTTTCTTGGGTTTGTGCAAAAATCTTTATAATTCAATAATTGTCGGAAAGTCATCAAAATTGTAATATAATTTATTTCTGTAATTATTTTCCGCAAATGATTTTTCTATATATATTTTTCTATAATCGTAAAAAAATTATATAAAAATCATTATTGGCACATACTAATTTTCCTATAATATTTTTTCGTAAGGAGGATATTGACTGAAGTTTCAGGCGTCTCTTCGGATGATTTTTTGTCTTCAATTTTTTTTATTGAATCTAAAGAAATTTAAAGCGATTTGGCGATATTTCACTGGATTTTCAGTAATTTTAAAGGATTTACTGATATTTTGTGGAATTTTAAGTATGTAATGTTAAGAATTTTTAAAGGATTTCAAGGGATTTTACGACATTTCATTGGATTTTCAGGAATTTAATGATACATATTTCATGAGATTTAATTTTAAAAGATTTTACGAAATTGAAAGGAATTTTATGAAACTTATTGAGGTTCCTGAAATTAAACAAGGAATTGCAAGTTTTTATAATTCAAAGATTAAAAATTCTAATTTATTTGGCATACTTCTGATTTGAAAATCCTTTAATTTGAAATTGTGTATAATTCTTTGTTTTGTTAAAAAATTGTTTCTTGTTTCAGGTTTTCCAACTTAACTAGTATTTTAATTTTAGTTTATAAAATATTTTTTTTTTGTTTACTCTAAAATGGCGTCAGTAAATAAAAAAACGGTTTTTGTACCTTGCTTTCTATTTTTTGGACATTGTAAAGAAGAAAATGAAAAAAAAAAAATTCGTCAGAAAAGATGTCTGAAACTTCAGTCCAATAAGGGGGATATATAAAAAATGACAAAGTATTAAGAAACGAATTGTTTCGTTGAAATTAAATGGAAATTAAATTATTGTAAGATTGATGGCCTTGAGGCGAAATTTAGGGTCTTGCTTCGATAATTAGGGATAGGTATATCTCATATCAAATCACTGAACTTGATACCCGGTTTTGTAATACATAAAGAGCAATCAAGATAGGTTATCATTTGGCCGTTCTCGTCAACGCCTTGAAAAAACGAGTTTTGCAACTCTTGATTTAAAGGGAGAAGAAATCGCGATGAGTCGGGCGAATCTATAAACCTGATTTCTTCAGGGTTAACTGGTAGATGTTAAATAATATTTTGAAAGGCTTCCACAATACACGCGTTATTCTCGAGAATAAATGATTATTTTATTATTTATTTTATAAAATTTATTTTTATATTTATTTTATAATTTATTTTACTATTTATTTTACTATTTTACTATACTTGAAATCGGTATACCTACAGAATGCATAAAATTCTATTTATTATAATTATTGCCCGTAAAGCCAGATTTTATTTGATATATTCAAAGAAAGAAAGAAATCTGAAATTTGCGTGCTGTGGATGGTTGAAGATTGATGTGAAGTTTAAACCTTAATTTTAAATTCTTTATGGACTGTAATATGAGGCTCATTGATTTGTTTCATGGCTGACGATCCTATAAGTGAGTCGGATGCCATAAAGATACGGTATGCTGCACACAAGGTGAAAACAGGTGCAAGCCCTGCCCCCAATCGTTTCTTGGAAGGTTTATATCATCTTCAATCTGATATAATTCCCCTAATTAAGCTATTAACGATCATATGAGATTCTCTGTGATAACATTGAAGTTGGAATTTCCTCGTTTGAAAATTGAAATTTAAAGTCAGTTATTCACTCTTCCGATTCTATTGCTTTAAAATTAAAACTTACAGAAAGGAACATGAAAAGAGCGAGAATTCAAGTTTTAAAGCTAATTAAAATTTAATGTAAATTATTCAGGCAGAAATAACTATGCAAATTTGCAGTAAACTACAACTGAAGACCTCAAAATTTCAGAATTGAGGAACTGAAAAAGGTTAGATATTGCTTGGATTTTAAAGTTTCAATTTTATGAAAATTTATTATTCACGAGGTTTTGTAATGTATTCAACTTAAAAATTTAACTTCAATTCATTTTCTCAAGTTGAATTAATAATCACTGAATTTTAATCAACCTAGCCGCGGCTTTTTAAAATTTTAAATTTCGCGCCCTTTTAGTGACGGGAGAAAAGTAGTTGGCAGCACTGGGCTGAGACTCCCGCGCTCCTAGGGATGGAAAGCGACAATGAAAAGTCGACTTTCGACTTTACAATCGACTTAGACGTTTCGACTTTGAAAGTCGATTAATCGAGATGAAAAGTCGACTTTTTTCGACTTTTTTCGACTTTTTTCGAAAATTGTTTTTAATGTTTATGAAGATCATGTGGTACTTTACTAAAAAAGAGAAATTTAGTTTTTTAGTATTTTTTCATAATTTTGACTTTTCCAAAAATATAATTGTGCCCAAATAACATCCATGTTATTCTTTAGATCTATGTACTATTACTTTTTGTAAAATTAATTAATTAATTAACTGTGAAAATTTAGGAAAATTAATTTGCTCATATGGTAAAGTATTACATACTTAAAGAATTCTTCAAAGCAGAGAAAGACAGTTTTGAAGACGCCAAATTTATTTTTTAAGAAAATCTTTAAGATGAAATAAATTCTGGAGTAATTTTTAAAACTAACTTAAGTTTCTTTAAAGAAACAATAAATTTGCAAACTTCATTTTAATTTATTCTCAGATAAAATAAGGTAAAAAAACAAACAAATAAGCTACAAAACAAACACTTTCCTTGCCGAATCCGAATCGGGCGACTCTTGATCTCAGTATATAAACTGGTATAAACTGGTAATAAACTATACTATGAACTGTGAAGTCAGGCGCAGCGAAAAAGTCGAAAGTCGAGCTGCGCAGAGAGTCGACTTTTGAGTCGACTCGAGTTCGCAAAGTCGATTGTGAAAAGTCGACTTTTGAATAGTGAAAGTCGACTTTTGACTAAAGTCGACTTCGACTTTTCCATCCCTACGCGCTCCGAGAGCAAAATTTTTCGGCAGTCGCCATGTTGCTTTTCACCTGTTGTAATCGCGTGCCAAAATCGGAGTATTATTGAGATTAATCGAGTTTTAAATGCATTGATTCGGGAAAGTCATGGTGATTTAGAGAAATCGTGTGACTGGAATTCGAAATATAAAGACGCGAGTATTAGACAAGTGTTACTTTTCTCTAAATCGTCGTTTGCAAAATCACCCTTTCATCCTTGTCACGGCATTTTTGGAGTTGATTGTTGACGTTTCTCTTATTTTCACGTGTCATTTCAAAACAATGTTCTTATCGTTCAATAAGATCGATACTTTTTATGGATTACGGGTTCGAGTCAGTGATTTTGTGATCTGTGAAATCTGCTCGGAAATCTGCCAAGACCGGAATCTTAAAAATTATGGAGTAAAAGAAGGTTAGTTAGTGGAGTAAAAGAAGTTAGATTTTCTTGAATCAATTATGAAAAAATTTGTCTCTGAGAGCCAAATTTTTAAATAAAATCAGTTTGTAATCCTTGTTTGGAAAAACTCAATTGGTGCGACTGTTTTCAAAGACCTGGCGAAAGTTAATGATTCAGATATTGTGCTTTCAATTTGATTGGCTTCTCTTTTTTCATATTTTTGTTGAAAGCCATATATCTAACAGTAAATTGCCATCAAAATCAAGCGAATGTACTTTCACATGCGACTGACGATGAATTATTAAAAACCTGGCGTGCAGTTTCTTTTTTCGTTTAAAACTATTAATTATAAAACAAAATTTGTGTCACATTTGATCCCTGGTTCAAAGATTCTAAATTATCCTAAATGACAAATATTTCAATATTGAATGTCTGTTGTCACGAAAATCTTCTTAACCTTCGATAATTTTAAATATTTATGCGAAAACAGTCGCCAGGAATGAACATAAAAGCCACTCTCTCTCAATCTGAATTAGTAAGAAGTTACTAATAAAATTTAATTAAAAATAGAGAATCTAATTAAAGAAAGTAGATATTTGTAGTTAGTTATGTTATGTTATCCTTGAGAATACGTAAATAAATAAACTGTCTAAAAATGCGAAATGAAGTGTCATTACGAAATAGATAAACATTAGGTGGATACAAAACGGAACCAATAAGTGACGCCAAATCGTCTCCCTGGCAGTCATGCAATATGTATTACTTTGCTAACGAGAGTTTAGTTTTAGCTTTAGTTATAATAGCACAAGCCAATCTTTACCCTCTGTTTTTCTCGAGGAATTTTGCTTTTCTAGATATGAGTTTATCAAAGTGAAACTTAATTTAGAAGAGTATTCGGTAATTTCTGAAAAAAGAACAGTTTGTAAAATGGCCAAGACTGTCTCTACTAATGTCACTACAAGTGACAGCGATGAACTTGCCAATTTTTTTTTGCGGCAACGAGTGTCGGATGCTTTCATATTTTTTATTTTTATAATCCAAAGGGATAACAGCGATTAAGGCTCGATATTTTCTCTCTGTAGGTTTGTAAGAAGCTTTTTAATCAATCGTGCTTCTAATAAATCATAGAGAGGGCCGTCTATTTTAGTCCTATATTAATTTTTTTAAATTAAATATTTTGTTCTTTTCATCTAGGACAAAACAATCTTTCTCCCTTTGCTTTAATTAGGGACTGCGGCTACGCATTCAGAAATTTCCGTACGTAGATTTTTTTTTTTGGTAAAAATGTCCAGACAGAAAGAGGTCGGCTCTTTTAACTGAAATTTCTCTACAAATAGCTAACTTTTTTTTTGTATGAATAGACACTGCCTTAATTAAATGCAAATATTCTTTTTATATCATAGTAACACTTTTTTTATTAAACTAGGGCGGCTTTGCTCCCCTGTGCGCTATTAGCAGAAATAATAATTGTGACAAAAGTAATAATGAAGTGAGAAATAATCGTTTCAGCGTTTAAAAAAAAAACTGAAATCTTTTTCATTATTTATTCTTATTATACATATATTATTCTCCCGAGACATGAAAAATGAAATTTTTCAATGACAATGAAAAATCTTCTTTGCAGACTTTGAAACACTAACGAATGGAAATTGAACTGCTACAATTAACCACATATATAATTATTCATTGAAATAAAGCCTTTAATTGAATCTCTTCAGAGTTTCTGTTTCTATAAATTTAAATGAAAATGCGGAAGGTAAATCCCACATACTCGAGGTAATCCTGATTATTTTGTGAAAAGAGGATTTCGGGCAGAGTAAGGAGTGGTTCAAAACAGAATACTGAGCCTGTTTACACGCGGATAAATCACCTATGGAGAGGTTCATAGGGAGAGTATCCTAGACAACAAACTGGGGTCATTTTAATGCCAGGAAGGGCCACTGGCCTGAAATCTAACGTCCGTCATTTTCACATAAATGCCTGTCGGAAGACGTTTCGACTTTATTTTGCACAGGACCATTGTATGTCATGCTCATAGCTCGCTGCCCTAATCTCAAATGGATTCGATTTTTTCCCTTTGTTTGGTTTGATATTTTTCCTTGGTTCGGTGCTCCTGTAACACTCAAATCTCCTCAACAAAAATGTTTGAAAGCCTCCTCTCTTCTGGAAAAAAGAAGAATGCATTCAAGCTTGAAGCAACTGCTTTTACATATATAAAGAAAATTAGTTTGCAGTCATTTTTTAATCGTCTTCGTTTTGCAATTTTCAATCGCATTTTTTAATCGTACTTTCAAGTTAGGTCATAGTAAAGAAATTTATCAAAAATACTTTAGGAAGTAACTGGATATATTGATAACTTTATAACAGTTATAACAGTTATCAATAGTTTATATAGTTGCGGATAGTTTTATCATGACTATATGATGAAAACCTTCAATAGAGGTTCTTTAATATTGGAAATAAGAAAGGTACAATATCCTTCTTACTGTAATCTAAAAGGATATTTCAACCAGTTGGGTCTCTATGATACTTTGAAAGGTATCCTTTCCGTAAGAACGACTTCTGTCAATTTCTCGCGCAGCTTCGGGAAAGATCTTATGATTCGATCTCAATGCTTTATATAAAAACTACATTTTGGACGCTTTATCCTCGTGAATCTGAAAGGATTCCTTATTTCCTATCGTCCTGACACGTTACTGTCATTCTTAAAAATCTTTCCATGAAAGCCTTTCTATTACCTGTATCTGAGAAATGAAAACTATCTAATTTAAATTTTTTCAATTTCAGTCGTCTACCAACTCCTCGTTTATATTCTTTATAATCATTTCCATTCATTTTCCCAAACGTGTTTAATGTCTTTCGTGATGATTATTATAATCTCGATCTATATATATTTCGGAAAAAAGTTGAACTAACAACTTCACTTTTTTTTTTTGCTATTCCTTCAGTCTTCCTGCTTGCCTAGCACATTTCTAAGAATCGCTTCAATTAGCAACGATCAAAGCTTCTTCTTGCATTGCCTCTTTTCGCAGAAGTTTCGTTCCGTCTCTGATTATTTAACTCAAATTCAAAATCAAACCATCATTGACAAATGTAGCTTTAATTTTAATTTGGACTGATTTTAAAAAAATATTGTCCGTAGTATTTGTGAGAATTTTTTACCTGTAGATAAATATAGGAAATAAATATAGGACTTAGGAAATTTAACCGAAAAATGTTCGTTTGAAGTTGCAATTTGCCATTTCAGACTGAACTTTTCTCCTCTTGACAAAAAATGAACTTGGGGATGAAAAGGGAGGAGCAGCTTATAATCGTCTGCAATTTTGTTAATTGCATCACTAGACCTCTCATAATTATCCTTTTTGTTCTCGGACAAAACGAGTATAACCGCTTTTGTTTTACTGCAGAGTTATTCAGTTAATTTGGGCTACTCTCTCTTAAATTATAACTTATAACTTGTTTTATGTAGGTTTGTTTTTATATTTTATGTTATATAGATATGTAACTGACATTTTGCAAATCGTCTATAAGCAAAAATCAAAATTTTTTTTAATTCATTTATAAATCGTTTTTTGTTGCTCAATAAATGAGATTAAAAATCTAAAATTTCTTCAATATTTCTTAAAATTTGTCGACTTAAGACGTTATTGTATGTGTCTGCATAATGAAAGACACTTCGGAGAAATTGAAGTTGATGAATCATGAAAAATTCATGTTCTTTTGCATCTTGACAAAATTCCGTGTATTTTACCGTGTTTAAGTTTGCGAAAAGTTTCCTCCAAGCGACTTGAAACATTACTACTGAATATTTCGAAATTCAATATTTGTTTAGAAAGTTTGATTTGCTGTGCTTTTGATTAAAACTTTAGAGCCCATAACAGTTACGCGAAGCGGCGCAAATTTAGATGCGGTCATGGACCATCTTTTAAGATTTATATATGTAAATAAGTTCGACCTATTTTTTATATGCAAACAAAGACTTTGTTTTTCAAAAACTCAAGTACTTTTCAAACTTTTTCTAAAACAATGGCACTTCATTTTGTCAACTTAAAATCTATATAGGAAATATGTGCATGTAGTTGTTAGTTGTCAACTCTTTCTCCATTGTGCAGTACTTTGATCCACTTTTAGATCAAAATTTGGATTTTGTCCAGAAAAATATAAATTCGCATCGGTTTATGGTAGGGAATGGAATTGGGATAAAAAATGGGAAAAAAGTGGTAGTAGAAAAGAGAACAAGGTGAAGTGGCCTTTAACGGGAAAAGGACACCTTTAGTATTGTGACACGAGGCTCAAACGTTTGAGATCATTATTCTCGATTTCATCACAACCGATTGGTCTCCCTCAATAGAGATATTTTCGATAATTCTGGAGTTCAGTACGTACTTGAAAGGCATACCCGCTTATCTAGACCTGTCATGATTTCGTGATAAATGAGGTTGTATATTCCCTCATTTCTCTCCAATTGGGAACTATAATATTGAAATTATTTAAATTTTTAATGTACTTTTTAAAACAATTTTTTCATCAAAATAAAAATATCAATTAGGCGCTTATACCTTTAGGTACTGAGGTGAAGAGTTGCAAATGTACTGTAAAAAGGTTCAGCTTTACTATCTGAAAATTTATCTGTCGAAAATTGATGGCAAATTTTTATGAACTTTCCATATTCTTTGTTCAAGTAATTTTTATGAAAAGCTTGAAAAGTGTCGAAAGTGCTTCTTTTCGTTTTCTAATTTATATCATTAATACCTTTTCTAATAATCCTGCTGATACACTTTTCCCCTTTTTGCAAAGTTATTTTTATCTTGTATATTTTTCAGAAAGGTTGAGGAAAAGAGATGAAAAAATCTAGAAAAGTGTCCCAGTAGGGCTGAAGGTTTTCGAAGAGGTTTTCTGTTTATGTCAGTTTATGTCACGGACCTTTCTATATAGCTTTATTTATTTATAAGATCCCTTTTTGCAGTCTCATAGGACAGGCGATTTTCCAGAACTACGAACACATATAACCGCTGCTTGATCACAGATTTTTCATCCAGATTTTAAAAATAGATGAACTCATAGCCTTGTTCAATTTAATTTCAGAGTTTCTCTTCCTTTCAAAATTCTAGCGATTCCTATGATTCTGATTTAAAATTTGGACATTTGGGTCGTTTTGAGTCTTAAATGTTTATAGAATATTAAAAAAAATGTTTAATGAAGCACACTTTTGATGTATTATCCTAAAGAGTTTTTTTAAGGCTTCAAATTGTCTAGTTTATCTTAATTGCAATATTTAAAATAAGACGCCTTCAGATTTTGTATAAATTATTGTATAAGCAATTTTTAGTGTATTGTACGATTTAGAAAACGAATATTTCCAACAAAAAATTGATTAAAAACCAGTTTTAAATTTAAAAAGATGATAATCAGTAGGCTTGAAGTAAAAAGTAATTTTCAGTAGTTTTTTTCTAAAGTATAATAACTAGAGTGTTGAAATTTTTTACATACTTAATGAAAAATCGCTACTCTGCACTGAACTGTATCGTAACGTATTCGTATCGTATTGATCGTACGAACTCGTGGTGAAACACAAAGGGATTCTTTGTCGGAGGCGACGCAAAAACGATTCCGTAAACCTTTCCTTCGTTCATGATGCAAGTCGCATATGTATGAGAATGTGTATGATCATAAACTTGGTTAATGTACAGTATTTTTTACAAGCCACGTGGGGAATCGTACCATGTATGCGTATACAGAAACTGGTTGTCCATTCATGAGTTTCGTTCAGGTTCACCGACATTCAGTTCTCCACTTTCCCTTCAGCATCAGAAGTAAAAAAGTCAAAAAGACGTTGAAATAGATTCGAGAACAGAAATGTTACTAATTTATTATATTTTTACTTCCTGATTTACAATATTATCATTATTTCTTACTACTAAAAACTTCAAAATATAAAATGTCTCTCATTTTTCATCTTCTTTCCTAGTTTTAACTTATCTGCCTCACTTTACAACAACAATAGGTCAGAAGAAAAAAAAAATTCTCAAAATGAAAGTTTGCGTAATTGAATCTCTTTAAAATCATTTAGAATTGCAAATTGGAAGTTGAACTTATTCTGACTTCTTATTTTTCTGCAATTTTCTGATTTTTTCTGCAATTTGTTATAAAAATGAGGTCTATATTTGAATTGCCATCATGCTTATTTCATAATTCCCTTGATTCACATGTCCTGAAATTTGGTCCGCGATCGTGCTTGCGACAGCTGTCAGAATTGTCCAATAATCTCGACGTGACGAGAACGGCGCTGTCATACAAAAATCATTAGCAAAGAGAGAAATATTTTCAAACAGAAGTGAAGTGTGGGTATACGGTATAATACTCACATTTGCAGAAAATGTACAGAAACTGTATTTGAGCTCAGCACTCGGTTTTTTTATTAACCTTCATAAATTTTAAGTGCTGCGCTCCTTTTGACGTGAAGCCCGAGTGAAAGGTATTTTTAAGAATGCCCTCATACCAGAAAGCGAACCTCACGTTCAAATGCGCCTTTCGGTAAATTAAAAAGTCATTTTTTTTACGAGTTCACATTATTCTCCGCAAGCCAGAGGGACGTTTTTCTTATCCATTTTTTGAATGCCTTAAAAACTTGATGGACTCTTGCGTTAGCTCAAATCTCGTTTTTTTCTTATTATTCAACATTGTTATTCCTTATAATGGAAAATTAGAAATATCAAATTTTCATCGCGACCTAAAGATGGATACAGACTCTCCCCTATACCCCAAAGTAATCACTGTTGATACTAACGGAATAAATCTGTTATTCTGTTTCAGACTCCCGGAGTGGTTCCTAAATGGTCACTGGTAAATATTATAAATTATTTTCTCTCTTTCTAAACGGCACTTTCTTTTCCCACGAGACACAAGGCCAAAGGCACCACTGATTACAAGTAAAATGCTTTTGTGTCATGTTCAGGTTCGATTTTTGCGAGGATTTTTTAAATAATTTTTTATATATTTGACAAAGACTAAGAGGAATTCATTATTGAACATTTTTAAGTAAAGAATCTGTCAGGGGCTCTTCACTTCAAAGAGTACTCTTTCTCTATAAAATCTACGTCTGCAAATAGAATCCATATAATTTCTTTCCTTTGGGATACTTATTAGATTTAAAATTTAATTTTTAAAAATTTTCTTTGCCTCCTGAGAATATATCGAAGTTAAATATTAAAGAGAGAAGCTCATCAATATTCATCCAGAAAACAGTTTCTTTAATTTAAAATAATTCAAAATTATTTTATATAAATATTCTCCGAATATTTATTTCACATAATTTTTATTTTTCCGAATATAAATCAGAGTAAATTGTTATTCAGTGAAATAAAAATTATGTGAAATCAATATTAGGAGAAATAAAAATTCTAATAAATGAATTTTAGAGTATATTGATATTCGGTCATCATTTCGGTAAAATAAAAATTAGGTAAAATTAAATTTGGGAAATATTCATGCGCCCTTTAATATTATTAATTAATTCACTCGCTATAATATTGTTAATGCGATTAAATGCATTTGATTTCATATTTTGCCGAATTAAATTTAATTATGGTATATTGGCAATACACGTATCATTTGTGAATATAATTAAATGAAGAGTATTTAATTACTAATTAATTGATAAAGTATGCATTATTATTTGATAATTGTTTAAAATTAAAACGTTCGTGGTTGGTTTTAAAATAGTTGGAATAAGTAATGCAAGAAGAGTGCTTTCGAATATTTTATATAGAGGTAAAATCATAGAAATGAAGCTTAAATTTAGAATCAGGAGGTAGCAACGAAAAGGAATATTAATATTATATTCAGAAGCTGAATATTAAGGGATATTTATTTATTCTCGATAAAAGCGCTTGGCGACAGGTTTGTCGGAAAAAGAGTGGGATGCGCACATGCGCAATGGCCTTTAACCTCCTTGCAAAGAACACCGTTACTTGAAAGTTCCTTTTCTCTTGCTTCCTTTACGGAAAACGTGAGCGACAATCTTGTCTTCTGTAACTAACAATAAGCTATTATTGCTGCCACGTATCATTTTTTTTTTTGCGAATTTCAGTTAATTTCCATCATTTCAGATTGAAATGAATGAATAAAGTGCAATGTTTGTGTTTAGTCTGATAGAAATGTGAAACAACTTTAGGTCGTTTAATTTTTTATATGTTGTCATAGTTAGACTACTTTACACTCTTCAGTGTTAAAATAACACTACTAGAATAATATTTGTTTAAGGTAAATTTAACATCAGATCCAGTGTTAAAATAACAATTTATTTTTTCTGTGTAAATGATTAATTTAATTGTTATGAAAGGTTGCATCTTAATTGACCGCTTTCAACTCTTACTTAAATGACAAAATTGGTTTTAGACTACTTGGCAACTGCTATAGTTTTCCATCGATTTATATTGGCCGCCGGGTATTAAGCGGATGTTAATATTTGATTGTCGGTTGCCAGGGCTAAAAGCGCAGGCGTGTGCATCTTCGATCGCTCTTTCTCTTTCTCTCGATTTCTGCACCTCTACGACTCTCAGAGGTAAAATACCATTGCAATTTCATGGTAAAATCTCATCTCGTCAAAATGTTAAAAATCTAGTTGAACTAGATTCACCAATTCAATGTGTCATGTATTTCGCTAATGACAAATTATGTATATCTAATGGGGAACCAAAATATCAGAAAGAAGAATATGATGTATATTCTTCTTACTCTTTAATGCAATTATAAAATAGATTGGATTATTTTTAATTATTGGAGAGTTGATTAATCCAATTCAGCTAAAGTCTGCTGGTATATGTAGATTTGAATCAACCTTAATTTACTTGTTACCAACCAGAATTTTTAGTACACTTTTCTATCTATGCTGAATTCATTTTTCGACTAAAATATAATATTACGAAACCTTTTATATATTTTTAAGGATTTATCTATCGACAAGTTCAGATTGACTATTTCACTCACGTCCAGGATTTTCCTGAGATTTTCAATGTGTTTTGTCGGGACTATAAATTGCAAAAAGGCCAAAAAGATTCTCTTGCTCTCGTCAGTTTACGTTGAGTCGTCGACTTTCAAACGAGTAGTTCGCTCTCCGTCATCCAAAGCAGTTATTCGACGATCTGTCGCCTTCGTGGAATGAACGAGCCATTTGCAATTTCGTAACGCGATGCCAGCCCGAAAATAGACGACTTTTGCGCGTATGGTGCGGGCGTCTTCGTCGAAAGGAATGAACCGTGCTGGGTAGCAAAAAAAAAATTCCTCGTCAGCTGATTGGAGTTCTGCCAGTTTAGTGTATGAACAACGAACGAACTTTCGGTAAAAGTTCTACATCTTGTCTTGTGTATCACAAGAAGGGAGAAAAAAAAGGAGAAAAGAAAAGTAGTCCAACAGGTACATCAACCTCTGGATCAGTATTATCAGTAATCACCTCGATGACCTCAATGATTTTCTTGATACCTTACATTTTTTCTTCATTTTTGTGCAAAATTTACTTTATTTGTAAATTTGCTTTCAACTTCCCTGCATAAAACGGGAAATTAAATAAAACTTCTGAAATGAAAAATCCATACTGTCAAAGAGAAAAAAAAATCATATCCTCTATTTCTAAACGTTGAAATTTTTCTCTCTGCAACCTACCAACTTCATTTGACCGAATTCTCGATAATTTGGAGCGGAGATTGAACATTAGATTTCACGTTCGCTCAATCCTTCGGGAATCGAATGGTTCTAGCGGTAGTGCCATGGAAAAAAGTAAAAAAAGAAAAATAGAATAAAATTAATTCACTGGAAACAGATACGATCGAATCGGTCAAGAAGGATTCACCTTATGCTTCGATGTTCCATAATTCAATTTCTACTGGCCTTTTTCATTTATCTTCTGTATTTTGTCCCAGCAACATTGCGTTTGGTTTCCTTGGATTTAAGTTCTGTCCACAGCGACGCGACATATGCGTTAAAATTTATAAAAAAATGATTTCGTAAAAAAAGCTGAATGAACTCGCGAAAACTGTTTTTAAGTCCATTTTACACTGGCATTTATCGATTCTTTCTCAGCTGTTCGCCTGATATTCAAATGATATGTCTACCTAAAGTGCGAACTGCAGTAAGTTGTTTTCATTGGACAAGATAATATAGGATTTTTCTTGAAAAGATAAAAAGATGCAGACGGGACTGTTTTGATTTTTAGAACTTGAATATCTTAAAATTATAAAGAAAAATTTTATATTTCCCGTTGAATTTTCGGTAAAACAGATAAAGCATGTTTCTTAATATTAGTGAAAGAAATAGTTTTTATTTTTAAATTGCCTAATGTCAGTTTCCGCCCTTTTGCAGCCAAGTCATGTTTGCCTATCTGTCCTCGTTTTCTTAGCCACATGACACTTCAACTCTTTCCCGTGTCTTTATTGTGTCTCTGCAAAAAATTATCTTAACACGTGTTCTACAGACGCGTTTAATTAAGAATATTGGTGCCAACTTTCATAAATTTAAGACGATTGCACAAACGCACACAGACACAATTAAAATATTTAGAAAGTTTGCAGTCGTAATTTTATTAACGTAACTTTTAAAATTTTATTAGAAAGTTACTTTAAAAAAATGATTTATAATTTTCTTTTTTGTTGAAAGATATATTTGTACCTTACCCCATTCACAAAGAAAATGTTAAGAGTTTTCCGCCCCTAGGGTAAGAGAAGGGTAATATTCAGCACACCGGGTGTTGCTGAATGACTTGGACGCTTTGTTAGAATCTGATTGCAAAAAACCCTCACACGAAATACTAGGAATTAGACCCTTCGGTTCTTTAAAGTTTAAAGACTCAAAAGAACCATATGGCAGAGCGTTTTTTTTTAAGTTTAAAATGCAGAAGGAGTGACAGGGGAAAATTAAACTAATTTTGTTATTTAACATCCCTTGAAAGTTAATATAAAGAAACTAAATTTCATTTAAACATTTAAACATTATTGCAATCTAAAACTTTTTACAATTCCTTACTACGTTTTTGAATTCCTTTTTATCTAGCGATAAATTTCATAAAGTCCACATAATAATATATCAGATAATATGTAATAAGTTTGCTAACATGAAATTTCCATATCTTTAAAATAATTAAAAACATAATTTAAAAAGAAATGCATTATAACCGAAGAAAAATATTCAACGTCGTTGAACTTTCTGTATGTTTACGGAGTAATTTAACTACTCAACAATAACTAATTATTCAGTGCAGTGTTTACTGATATCAGTAATCGTTCTTGGGAACGATTGCTGTATTTCTATCTGTAGATAAAAATACACTTGTAAATTCTAAAGGCTGTGTAAGTCATTGCTAGCTGGAGGTATATAAAAAGTATAAATATTCAGTTTTTGCGCGAATCATTTAAAGTGTTGTCCATAGTTTATACGCGTGCGGTTAGGCTCCTGATTCGTTTAAATTCTAACTTCCTCCCAAAAAATTATCGAACCTTATCGCCTTTGTATAAAATATGTAAGTGTATATTTATTTTCATAAAGATTTTGCCAGTGATAACTGACACATTCATTCAAGAATAAATGCCAATATTATTAGTAGAACATCGACAGTTTGAAACATACATTTTCAATCCCAAAATATCTGGATCTGGATTGCAATTGGTACATGAATACGAAGCTTCGCTTCACTGCATTGGTATTAAAACCCAAATAGAGAGACGTGCATCGGTTGCTAGCCCTCGAAACGATGTTACTATTTCGGCTTTATAAACGATTTCTCAACACAAATATCAGCGTGAAACTGATGTTCAGGCTCAGACAGATGCTGGGCTTTCAATGTTTTCCTTTGAGATAAATACGATTGCACTTTTAAAAATTATTTCCCACAAAGGAAGAGGACTGTATAAAAAAAAATAAATATTGAGAGAGTTTTACAAAACCGATTGGTTGAATTCCTATTGAAAATTCTGCAGAATTATATACTAGAATTCATTGAATTATAAACTTGAAAATATTGACTGATATTTAATTTATTACACATAAAAATTCCTTATTTTTTGCAAATCAAGTATCGTAACGAGAACGCATACAATGTGTTTGCGCTTTATCAGATTATGTGATTATATGAATATATGATTATATGATTATATGATTATCTGGTTATCTGATTGGAAAACCTGCTTGTGGATTTTGAGATCAAAGAAAATAAAACAAAGTCAATAATTCTCATCAGCGTGGGTGAATATGCTGATATACATTGATGTAAAACGAGATGCGAAAAGTTTTAACAATTTTCCAATTTTGCTGCAAATATTATCTCTGCGGGCTTCTCTTTAATGAAGAAAATGATACATATGTATTAGCTCATCCTAGCTGAAAGTTCCACTCAATGAAGCATATCGCTTATTTTTTTATATGCTTTCCATAAAAGAAGTAAAAAGTGAAAACGTTCTTCGCCAATTGCCAAATGAGTTAGGGAGAGCGTTCAAATATTACCTAAAATTAAAAAGAGTTAAAATTAAAAATTAAGAGATATTTAAGAAAATGCGAAACAGATTTTACAATTTAATTGAAAAACGTATTATATCGTGTATGAAATGAGTTTTAAGTCGTTTTAGAAGTAATTATATTTACTTAGCTTCAAAATGAAATTTTCAGAAAGGTCTTACCTCTATATTGAAATTGTCGAAAGCAGAGTTGAATTGCATTGATATTTTAATTGAAAACTTTCAACATATATATATAGGTATATATACAAAAGGCGTTAAGCTTTTGAAAATGATGTTAATGAAGTTTGAGGTTTGTCTGGAAAATGTAAACTGAGGAAGGCTTGGTCTATTTCATTTCAAATCCCAAAGGTGAATAAAATGTTGAGGAAATAATTTCTATGGAATCCTCTTATCTAAAGGATTAAAAATTTCCAGGATTTTCGATTTTTGTTTAATAGGCTGGCCAAACTGGCATTTTTTTGTATTTAAATATTTTGAATATTAATTATGTAACCAGTTAATTCTAGGAAAATGTCTAAATATGAAAATTCCTTATTCCGACATTTATCACAATAATCTCTTCGCGATCATATTGCGATCATTTCTTTTTTTTTTTTTTTTAAACGATTATATGACACCATACATTATTTAAGGAAGATACTCAGTGCCGCGTCACTCTCGATTAAAGCAATTCATCTGGTTACCAATAAACCCAGACGATGTTCCTATCTCTCATAGCTGGCGAAGGGTGACAGCTGTCAGATCCTCAGATCTCATGCTAATCTGTATTCGTCAGCTTGAAATCTGATGTCTACTATGTAGTAGTGCTATATAGTCCTCCCTTCAGAAATTCATCTTTTGTTCTGAATTCCAAATTTGTAACTTGCTCCCTAATCTACATGACATTGATTCCCTCACCGGAAAGGAAATTATTATCAAATTTTCTTTATTGCTTCACCCAATTTTCTATTAAATTAATTCCTTTAATGAGGTCTAGATTTCGATAGTTTCTTCTCTCAATTTTTTTCTATACTTTTACATTATCCATTATATAGTACATATATCTGCGAAAAGCGAAAATTTACATATTTGACTGATAGCTGTGGTTTCTCATTACTTCATATAGAATTCTAGATTTTCTTTCTTCTTTTCTTCAGATACAATGTATACATCGATAACCTTTTCTGATCAATTTCTCAAGTCTTCCTTTATAAAATATTTATCTTGCCTCACTTTACGCTAAAAATAGTTTGTAGCAGACTGAATTTCTCAGCTTAAAAACTTTAAAGTTTGAATTTATTTATTTGAATTTATTTATGAATTTATTTTAATTCCAATTTGGTAATTACAATAAAATGCAAAATACGTTTATCACGTACAGAAAATTGATGACGTCTACGTTCAGAGGCTTTAAACATAATAACGTTCAAGTTAGATCGCTTTTAACTTTCGAAAGTAGTTTTATCAAAGTTTCTATAGTCTGAAAATAAAAAGAATCGATTTCTTTTGATCCCTTCTCTCGATTTGTTCTCTGTCTTGCGTCGGTTAAGTCAAGTGCATTATTAACGATTCCTTCTCACGCCCGACAGACATGTTAACCGATAACCTCGATAATTAATTATTATTTTTACTCTACAAGAAACAGCACCAATATTCCATTCGCAAAATGTAATTTACTCTATCACATAAGTGTACTTGTCAAGTACATATACACTTTCTAAAGGATAGATAATTCTTTACTGTCAAAAATGTGCTCCTAGCCATACTACTTGGAAGTTGAATTAGCCTAGAAACTAATTACTGAGTTGCAATTAAGAAGATATAACATTGTACCTATCTCTGTCCCATACTCATACACATACATACACTTCCAAGTATTTGATGTTACTCTCAATCTCTCGCTTGGATTATTTCCAACGCTGGGAATATTTGGAAAACGAGAAAATTACGGTGCTTCAATTAGCAGAGGGAGTAGTATGTATTTTTAATATTTTATGTAAACATTGAGAAAGGGATAAAGTCAATAGAAAAGTTGAAGCTTTTACGCAACTAAAAATAATATTTGCTGCAAACAATTATTCTCAAATTTGCTAAATTCACTCTGCTGTAGATTATAGAGATTATTAATAATAATAAGGAATAAATGAGCGCACACACAAATTTAAATGCACTGTTTCACATACAAAAAGACTTCATATTAACAATTAGTCATAATTTACTCTCTAAATGTGAATTAGCGATAAGTATACCACTACTGATTCTAATTAGCTTATATACGCTGATGAATCAGCGGAATGTCGCCGATAGAGGGCGTGACGCTGATTGGAATCAGTGATATACTTATCGCTGATTTGGATTAAGAGAGTAAATTTAATCTAAATGTAGCAATGTTTACAGTTAGAATGCAGTACATCTGCGATTATGTAAGGTCGATTTCAGTATTCGAAACGAGGTTCTCGGAAGAGTTAGCTAGCGCTTTTCCGGCGTTGGAAGGCTGAGTGGAAAGTTACCGAGTCCCTCATTTATGTCCTCGTAATTGATGGAACGTGGGTCTATCTCTATTCGACCGCCATTGCAGGTAATCTGCAATTAGCAACATACCACGGGTATTATATCGTACTTGATAAACTTGACGCATTAATTTTTTTCCCGAATATAAATTGACTTTTTCTACTCGGCGAATTTCTAGTTTACTCGATTTTTTTGCTCGAGGTTTTTGAGTAATTATTCTCTGATTTGATTTCCTGGTTATGTGCGAATTACCATAATAATTAACTGTGTTGATGATATTTAAATATAAATATAAATATAAATATTAGCTAAGAAAACTTGGTCCATTTTAAAATCACAAGAACGAACGCGCGCTCCGCGCGCATTTACGTTCTTTTTCAATATTATATAATTTATTATATTTTATTTCTCTAATCTCTTAAAATCTATGTTAAACTTCGTGAAAATCTCTAAAAATTCCAAGAAACCTTTGAAAACCTGTGAAATTGCTTAAAATTCGTGAAAATCTATTAAAATTTTCAGAAACTTTTTGAGATTCTTTTAAATTCAATGATAACAATTCAAATCCCTTTTATATCCTTTAAAATCCATTAAAAGTATTAGAAATATCTTCAAATTCCATGAAATCCTTAAAGATTCCAGAAAAATTTTCAAACTCATAAATCTTCTGAAATCCACGTTAAAATTCATGAAAATCTCTAAAAATTCTCCTAGAAACCTTTTGAAATACCATGACAAACTTTAAAATCTCTTAAAATCATTAAAGATTTCATCAAATTCCATGAAATCCTTAAAAATATTACAAAGTCTTTTATAAATTAGAAATATTTTTTGAAAATCCTTAAAATTTGACGAAAACCTTCGAAATCTTTGTAAATTCTACAAAATCTTTTAAAAATCATAAAAAAGCTTTTGAAATTCCTCAATAAAATTCCCTATAAGGTTTTAAATTCCTTATTTAAATCCCACAAAATACATATTTTAAAAATTATAAAAGTACCTTGAAGTCCGATTGAAATCTGATCAAAGTCGTGAAAAATTCTAAAAATTCCCAGAAACTTCTTGAAATTCTTTAATATTCTATGATAACGTTTAAAATCCCATTATCTCCTCGTGACAAAATGATTATTAACGAAGCCAAATTCAAAATTTCAAATTCCATTCACGCGGAATTTACGATTCGGCAAGTATCGATTGTCGAAAATCACTATCGATACTTACACGACGAATCAGGAGTGCGGAATAGGCGTTACGATATTTCGACTTCGACTCAATCATCTTTTTAGAATAGATTGTTCGATTTCGAGCGCAACATATAATAATAAATAAATATCTTTGAAACAAAAGTGTGATTGATATATAAAAGGAATGTTTTCTAGATGAAAAAGATTCGTCTGATGGCTAGATATCTCGAGTTCTGCCCTTCTTTGAAAACTGTTGAAATGTCTTTCTGACTCGCTCGCCCTTTGAAGACCAAGAATGAAGGTGGAAAACAAAAGAATGTTAAAAAAGGGACGAGCATAGACGAAAAGTGGAAAATAAAGAGAGAAAATTTGACACAAGTGTTGTTAGACAGTTCTGAGCGTGTAAGGCATCTTTCATTCTTTCAATATTTATATCTTCACCTTTTCTGCATTGGAAATGAAAAATACGAAATCTCTCGCTGATTGAAAAAAATTTAAAAACTTGTATAAGAATTTGATACAAATACATATACAGGTAGAAGCAAGTCTACACGCCATAAGATTTATTACCATTATAGAGCTGAAAACGTATATGTATAGTTCGTGAGACCTCAGAATATAGAAATCACTGCATTGTCCTCGACCTTCGACTCTGCTTCGATATAATTTAATTAATTTCGTCGAGGTACTTGAAAATTTAGAAAAACATTGCTTTATATCGTCTTTACGGGTCTGAATATCTGGGTCTGAATGACCCAGAATTCTAAAACTTGAGTGGTGAATTTATTTCCCTAGAAAATAGGATTTCTAATTTTCTTGATCCATTTCTCATTTTATATCCCGTGGCAAAAAAGGCAAGTGAGTCTCTCAGCAGAAAGTTCCATGGGGAAATCTATCTGCCAGAAGTTGAGTGAAAATGGTAGGGGACTTGGTTGGGAAAATGTGAGATTAGCAAAACGACTCCATTCGTGCAGAATCTTCGGTTATTCCCGCGTTTAGACGAAATTAGTCATCGTTAAACTTAAACAACAGCTAACTGCAAGGGTGAAGGCGATGCAGTGGGGTTAATAGTGAAAAATACCGCATGCCCAGTTTTACGGGCTATGATAAGTGCTGTTCACGGCGAGAAGAGACGTTTCTTCTAATTTATGCGCCAATTAAAAATCCTTTTGAAGCATCCAGACTGCTCGCCTGATCTTAACCCGAAGAGTGAAAGAAGCGAAAAGGTGAAGAATGAAGGTGTTTCTTGCCAGCAAGAAAGCCTTTCTGATTTTGGCAAAGAAAGAAGAAATAAGAATTGAAACACTTCTCAAAATTCCTATCATTAAAAATTCCTAGTTTCCATTTTTTAATGCTTCACACGTTCGTTTTCTTCATTTTTTATTATTTTCATTTGTATATATTACATTATACATTTAGATTAGAAATTATCTTGTAATGTCAGTTTCTACTTTATTACGTGTTAAATCACCAGGTGTTCAACTTCATATGAGATTAATTCTAAATCTAATAAGGTGCAATTACGACTGTGCGAAGCCAGACTCTTCGAAATTAAAACCGGTTTGACTTAAGAAACTTGAATGTAAAGTCTATCCTGTTTTTTTCTAATACGTTGTTTCAAATATTAACATGCTTATATTTTATTAGTATTTCAAAATTTAAAAATTCTACACATGGAAAATTGAAAGAATCAGAGCTCCGACCCCTTGTTTCAATTTTTCTTTTTCAAACTATTATATTCCATGAATCACTAATGTTCCCTATTCATCAGGAATTGATTATTTGGAATATTGAGAGAGTTGATTTCGAAGAGGGAAATTTGACCTAAATCTTAATTTCGGGAAGCAAAACGCGAAAGATACATTTTGTTACTTTAAAAATTGCGTAGGTTGGCACACGGAACATTGACCTTAACTGTCGTCATTTCTCATCAAGAAAATTTCTTACTCTTGCTCCACAAGATCAAAGTGTAATTAAGAGTCTTGGATCATTTCATATTTCATTCTCCCAGACAGAAAAAAATTAAATTCTTAAAAATCTTTCTTTAAAGCGCACTGAAGGAAAGAATCTTTTAGCCTCTCATTTTTTCAAATTTACTTTTTAATTTTGCTTCGTGTAGTCAGTAGGGCAAAAATATATGGAGACATCAGAGTAATTTATAGACTGTATATACTCATAGTTAATGAAAATTTAAAATAATCTGCAGACTACAATAGAATCACAGATTCGTAACGACTTTAGCAGACTAATTGCTCCAACAACAGTTTATTCCAGGGCAAGAAATCACTTTTATTATTCCCATTATTTAGTACCTTCCTTGAATATCGCGACGAATTTATTTTTCCGTCGTAAAAGCGCAGTGGCAATAATTCTAGTCTGGAACTGAACTTCTTATTTTGCCGTGAATGCATTCGTCCTTCGTTCAAGCAAAATACTTCTTTCTCACCGGAAGCACGCTCCTCCCATTAAGGTGCTATGAAACCGAAAACGTGAAAGCATTTCCTCAAAAGCTTACATATAGAATAATATAAAATGAATATAAAACTAACCAAAAATTCTGTAGGAAATGGAGAGTGAGTGAACGGCCGTCCAGTCAACCTATTCAAATATTTAGACAACCCTAGTAAAATCTCGGAGATTATATTTTAATTATACAGGGCGAGATATAACTTTTGAATAAATAACTCCCATTTCCTCTGCAAGACCAAAAAATCGGAAAATTCGAGAGATTTCGAGATATTATCTATATTCAAATTCGAAGTCTTGAAATCTTTGAGCTTCTGTAAAGTTTTTTTGAAATCTTTAAACTCTTTTCTGAATTCAGCCGAAATCCTCTTATTTTGTTGGGTTGAAGTTTCAGACGTCTAGTCTGACGAAAATTTGTATTTTTATTTTTTTGCATTTTTTGAATTAAGAATATCAAAAACTTTCCCAAAATTATTTTATTTTTATTTATATACTAGTTGAAATTTACCCGGTGTTTCCCGGGTTTTTAAATCGTCAAAGGATTTTTAAAATAATTCAAAACAGTTTAAAGATTTTCAAGCGTTTTCACAAGATTTCAAGGAATTTTTATAAAAGTTTGAAAGAATTATCAAAAGAATGTTCCAGAGATTTTAGTGATAAGTGATTGTGAGGAATTTCAAATGGATTTAAAAAGAATTCAAGAGAGTTTAAAAATTTTCAAAAGATTTCTAAATATTTTATGTGATTTTAAGAAATTTTAAGGAATTTATTCTAATGTGGAGTAAGTCAAATGAAATCTCTTAACATTATTTGAAATTCTTTAAAAACTTTTAAATCTTCTGTAAATGTCTTAAAATTATTTAAAATATATAAAAATTCCTTGAAGTTCATTAAAAATTAAAATCTCTTGAAATATCTTCAAATTCCTTGAAATATCTTGAAATCTCTTTAAATTCCTTAAAATTCGTTAAAAGCGGTTAAAATGTCTTGAAATTTTGTGAAATCTCTGAAAAAAATCTATTGATAACTCTTATCAACTCTTTTAAAAATCCCTTTAAATTGCTAAAATCAATCAAAATCTCTTAGCATCCCTTGAAATTTCTTAAAATTACTATATAAATCTCTTTAAATCCTTTCATAATTTTCGAAATCTTATAAACCTCTTGAAATTCCTTAAAATTATTAAAAATCTGTTGCAAATTCCTCTGAATTCTCTAAAATTGCTCCTGGTAAATAAATTTTCAGATTTTTCTTAATATCCCTTAACATTTTTTGAAATTTTGAAAAGTCTCTTCTAAAATTTATTACAATTCCTTATTAAAGTCTCTTTAAAATGTTGGCTTGTTTTAAATTATTCTGAATTCAAATTTTATTGACTGTGATTTGGAGGTCACGATTTTTTTTTGCTTTTGGTCAAATTTTTTAATATCTTCGTTCTGTTTCAATTTTTTTTGTCACATATTTCTCACCTACTTTTATTAAAAAATTCACATTATTACTAACAATACTGTGATAACTGTTATTTCTTTAAACTAATTTTAGACCACAAGGTTGTAAATATTCATAGTTAATTATCTTCTACGACTTGAATTCATTTATAACAATTGACTTACACAAAAAAGATCAATGTTTTATGCTCAAAAGATTCTAGTGATTTATGATGAGTAGGATGAAAAACGATGGACAATATCTTATAGTGAATTTTGCTATTGGGGAACAACAAGCCGTTTCGCTTGGACGGGCGCATTGTTTTAGCCGTTGTTGAGTTTAGTGGGTTAGGGTATCTGGAGTAGAATGCAGGTTGCTTGGCAATGTGCCAAGAGGTTTGGGTTTTCCCGGGCGCGTAACCACTGTTTTTAGTATGGCCCGTTTAAATTCAGTAGGGTATATTCTTCCAACCCTCGTCGAGGCTAAAGAAAACTTCCTTTCAACAACTTAAACCCATATTACAATCCCTAAAATACTAAAGGGCTATTGTGTTAAATTAAAGACATTTATCAAGACTTATTTGTATATCATCTTTATCAAGACAATATTTGAACTGTATTACATTTATATATGGCTTTTTAATCGATTATTCTTTTTTTTTTGTTTCAGGTAAGTTTCAAAGTCAGTGTACATCTGTTGCTTGCAATGCGAAAAATTTCTTTTTCATGAAGAAGACAGTAAGAGTAAAAAGTCAGTAAGATAAAATTACTTCATTTTTAAAATCTGTTCAGATTATTCCAATTTAAAAATATTCTTTTGGAATTTTCAATTTATGATTGCAAATCTTCGGATTTTCTTTTGTTTTTATTTTACGAAAAAAGCGAAATTTATTTTTAAAGGACGAGATTTAACGACTTGATATTCATCTTCGATATTTTTGAGCTATCCAGCAAACGTCTTTTACCTCAATTCCGAAAATTGCTAACGTTATTCGCATGAGTGAATCGAGCTAAGTAGAACTTGAATTCAAAAGAACGGTTAAAAAGAAAATTTCGCTTCCATTTCAAAATACGAAGTTCCGTCTCTTTTGAGAGCGCTTTCCTTTGTGTTGTACAAATGTACATGCATCACCGGAAAAATATCGTATTTCAGTTTTATTTCTCACTTTTTCGCAATCACTATTTCATCTCGAAAGAAGCTAAGCTAACCAATATTATTTTCTATACGCAACACTTTATTTAAATTGTAACGAAATATTTGTAAGATGAAGATAAAAGTACACTGAGAAAAATGTATCATACGATTCGGGACAGCGATTTTTAGATATTAAGCCGTATAATCTAGATTTTGAGTTTTATAATCTAGATTTTGAGTTTTATAATCCAGGGTTTTAAAAATTAACATACAGATTATATAGTTTAATATCCAGATTGTTTGATTTAATATCTAAGACCGCTGTCCCATAATTAACTTTCTCTGTGTACCTAATTATTTTGAGAGATTAATCTTTGAGAAAAACGAAGAAGAAATTTTTTAAAAATATGGTCGAGTATATTCTATTAAGACTTCATTGAAATAAATATATTTATACGGATCGTGCGTTTATTCAGAACGAAACGTTTGATTTTTATGATCATGGTTTTTAATAAAACTACGCTTTGAAGTTCTACCGTAAAATGTAAAGGGAGTAGGGTTGAAAATTCTCTTTTCTGTCGTATCATAGCAACCAGATATCGTTTCAAAGACCGGCCCTGAACTACATCTGCAAGTACATGTACCCGTACAATATATATATGCGTACTAGAATTTTTTTTCCATATTTCCATCGTCGCCTCTCATCTCTACAACTAAACCTCTTTGGGCAGAGAGAGCATTATGAGACGATCATAAAAATTATTCATTTTGAAACGCACTCTCCGGATATATCTTATATATCTTTATATATCTTATATATCTTTATAGAATCACAAATTAGATCTCGCTTCAGTATTCTGGTAATTTAAATTCATATCATATTTATTTAATTGGACTGAAGTTTCAGACGTCTATTCTGACGAATTTTTTTTCGATTTTTTTTCTTTATAATGTCCAAAAAATAGAAACCAAGGTACAAAAACCTTTTTGTTAATTAAAATTAAGAAAGACAGTATCTATTGTCTATTATCATTAAAAAAAGTAATTTTTTAAATAAAAATAAGTGAGAAATAGGTTTTAAAAGAGTTTCAGGATTTTCACAAGATTTCAAGAAATTTCTGAGGGATTTTAAGGGATTTAAAAAAATTTAATGGATTTTAAGAGATTCTTAATGATTTTAAAAAACTTCAGAGCATTTCAAAATATTTTTAGGACATTATAAAGTTAAAATATTGAAAAAAACTTGTCAGAAAAGACGTCTGAAATTTCAGCCCAATACTTATTTAAATAATCCGTAACATTTTTTGAAGATAATAACAATTGACTTCATGTTTATAAATTAAGTAATTAATTAAATTAAATTAAATTTGCTTCAATTAAAGAATCATAATCATAATCTTGTCTTGAAAGAGATATTCATGTTAATTCGAGTTGTCGGGCAGAAACTCTCTTAAAATTATGTATTTTTTTTTTTTGTAATTCTAGTTAATGTAGGTAGCTTTGACAGTTCGAGAATGTCATGAGTCAAAAATCTTGCTTGATCGATCTCGACTTTTCTCAATACATTCAAGTCTCTCGAAATTCAAAAGTTATCTATAAGGAATAAATCAAGATTAAGAAATTCTTGTCATCGCTACTTAACAACTTAAATTAAAATAATTTTCATATTTCTTTAATTTACAACAATATTGAAAGTGATTTCAAGATATTGAAGTGATTTAGTGTAGATGTCGAAATGAATGTATGTAATTTGCATATGTATTTGCAAGTTGTTAAAAGGGATTTTTTATGGGAGTCTCTCGTCAAATGACACCTGGACGTATAATGCACGATAAGAGCACAATAAATACGTGACTGCAGCATTGCTTGTCGCGTTAACTTTAGAACCTTCCTTGAAAAAGAAAAGTCACTTTGTTCGCCTTTTCATCAAGGTACTTAAGAATACTGCAACACTCGCGTCGACTTGCATCACTTGTACGACTTAAATAGGTCGATTTGTATCTCGCGGAAGATTTTTCGCGATCCCAATGCGATTTTTAACTTACATTGTAATTAAAATCGAACCAATTGTATGTATAGAAACTGTCTATAATCTATAAGCATATTATTTAAATTTAGTGGTGCGATAAAGTCTAATTTGCATTATGCTAATGATTGCTTTGAAATTAGTATAACCATTTTAGGTATCAGCCATGAATCTTTCGATAAAAGCAGTTTTTCGATAAAGTTTTTCCATTCGACTTTTAAATTTTCTTTTTCAATTCCAAGATTGAATAATTCGGCAACATTTACTTTGTTCTTTGATCAATCAAAGGTTAAAGTGCCTTTTTGTGTATTTTATTATTCATAAATTTATAACATTCATCACGCGTTGTCACCTATTCGTCTTTTTTCCATTAATAAAATTGAGTCATATGAAATTTATTGACATTGGATTTATAGCATAATATGTAATTATAAGATAATTGAAAAAACTTTTCCGGATAATTAAAATAAGAAAAGAGAATCTTTTAAAGCTAAAAATAGTTTTATTTGATACTTGCAATTTTTTTGAAGTCTTTAAAAAAACTTTAAAAACCTGTCAATTAGGTAAAATCATTAAACTTGAATTTTTTTAAATCAATTAACATTTCTTTAAATCTTTTTAAATCCTTTGAAATCCCTTTAAATCCCTTGAAATTCTTAAATTTTGTTGAACTCGCCTTAATTTTTATACAGTTCTCTTTTGATTTCCTTTTAGAATTCTTTTACATTCTTATTTCAACTTCTCTGGAATATTTTTTAATTATATTAAATTCCTTTGAATTTCTTCTGAATACTCAATTTAAATTTTATTAATTTTAATTTTATCCTCTTGGATTGGAGACCCCTTTTTTTTTATTTTATGCCAATTTAACCAGTTCTATTGATTTAAATACGTTTAATTTGTTTGTCATATATTTCTTACCTATTTTTATAAAAAGAAATGACCTTTTCACCTTTTTTAATGACAATAGGTATTCTGACGACTATCATAAACTTATTACCAACGGATACCTATCAAATTAACATTCATGATAATGTGAATGATAACGTGCTCGTTAAATTCTTGCAAAAGCCCCTCGTTTCTCTTATTAGTAAAAAATTCCCATATTAAAAAAATTCTCTTTCCAAATATATTTAATTATACCTAAAAATTTTTTCTGCTTCTTGAAATTGTCTGCTGCAATTTTGAAATTTTTTCTAAAAAGTACAACTACCTCTTCGTCTTAAAATTTCATTTATTTGAATTACTTGGTGAACTCGGTAATTGGCACTGTTGCCACGTTTTCGTTTTGCTAGTTCAGGTGCAACCAAACTCGAGCCAGACAAAGCACAGTCAGCAACCATATAGCAAAGTACTACATATATGCTATATATATTCTCTATGTTCATTGCGCATTCGGCATTGCTATATGTATAGCGTTGACACAGGATATACGAACGTAGCCTAGTCACGCTGCTTCTGTCTCACTGTCGGCTGCTCTGATAGACTCGGCGGCACGTTGATAATGACACGTATATATATATTCGTATTACTCACACATATACTTGAAATACCGTAGCATGCATCACGCTAATATTCACGCATGACATGCTTGCGTAATGTCAGTATCTTTTTCCGTAACAGACCATCGATCACGCCAAAATAAGTTACCTGATTCTCTTTTAAAAGGAAAATCCGCGATTAGTTTTCTTAGCAAAAAATCAGGGTTGACTTTGTCATTTTTCTCTCAACTGACATTAAATTAACCAGGATTGAGTAGTGAGATTAAAAAGAAAAAAAAAAAAGAATTCAAGATTTCTACAACGCGGAAAAGTTTCTTATTTGCAGTTTTACAATTTTTTTTTCGGATAGATGAAACGTTTCCTATGAAAGTATCATTAAATATCGATATCATTAGCCTCGATAATCAGCTTTGAGTTTGATCCGTTAAAAATAGAATAATGTGCTTTGAGAGACCCGCACAAAATCAATAATGGAATCTTAATTTGCTGTAATTAAACAGAATCAATTAATTTTCCGTGATTATACAATCGTAATATTAATTCGGATTCACTGATTTCAAACAAAGCTTTAATTATCCAAAAAAATCCGTTTATCTCTCATGTGTCACCTGTTTTCCCACATATAGAAGTTTTTCCTGTTTCACGTGAGGCTTATGCAAATCAAGTTGCACATGGCATTAGTAATTCATAAATCTGATAAAAGCATTATGATATTTTGTGATTTTTGTGATATTGTGATTTTTGAAAAATTTTCTCAGATAATGCACCTAAGAAAAGTAAAGTAATCCATGTATTGTTAGAGAATTATAAATATTTTAATTAATATTTGACTTTTATACTTGATTTTTATTGGTAAAACCTTATTCCGTGGAAAAAAATATTTTCTTTATAAAGTTTACATTTTCTTATGATGCGAGAGAATTATCCGCATACTTGCTGATCGATTTCTGAATATATGAACAAATTTTTTCTTTCAATCAAAAATAACTTATAGTATATAAAACGGGAAAATTTTATAAGAATGTCGCGGTACCTTCCGTAATTCCAATATCTTAAATAGCATCGAAAATTTATGAAATTCTCATGGAAAATGGCGGAAAATTTATTGAAGCTGAATGAAAATAACGAATTTTTATATCGATTTATTCTTCTTCCAATAATATTTACTACTAATATTTATCAAATTACTGTATGTAGGAGAAACGTTGGCGATCTTTTATACTTTTAGAAGTATATATAAAAGAAAATTAATAGTCACGAAAATTAATAAAATTGGGTAATCGAGTTTTTAATTTTAGTTAGCAGTGAAACAGTAATAAATAAATATGGCACTCACTATTCCACTCTCTATAATTGAATCAGTCAAGTTCCATATTGATATATAATTCTTCTCTCGCGATTTCAGTCAGTGAAAAATCACTGGAATATTGAGTATAGTTCCAGTAACGGTTACTCAAAATTTACTGAAAATTTCAGTGAAAAATTTCACTGATTGGGTCCAATTCTAGGGTAATTTCTGGGATAAAAAAAAGTGGGTCGAGGGTTGTTTTATTTTACATTTAACCCTCTTTAATGCAAACTCGTGATTGGTGTTCGGACGATAAACCAGTGATTTGATGTCCCATAAAATGATACATGTTGAGTAGGCACTCTGCTTAGTAAACTCAAAGCCATATACTGAGAGTGCCTTCTAAAATATCTTCAAACATATTTACATCAAACCTATATTCATATTTATAGTTTTTGATATAAAAAATTTTATTATGTGGGGGATTCCATCTTGGAATCAGAAAAATCATGTATTCATCCTTGCATGTTTTTTCTTTCACATCTAATTCCTTCATTGTTCTAAATATTCTTTTTTTTCTAATAAATGATACTTTTTATTTTTTCCTGTTATGTTTCTCGATATCCGCGGTATTGAATATTTTCTTATTTGTAATGATATATAATAATGAAGAGCTTACGTCGATTCTCTACTATTATATTACGATGCAAAATCGATTTAAAAGGTACCGATAAAAAGGGAAGATTGTATAAATGTATATGCTTGATCTCTTATTGCATAGAGGCGAGAATATGATTAGTATGCTCGAAGCATTTATTCCCAAGACAAGTTTAATAGATATTGTGGTATAACTTTATTTTTATGCAAGGTCCCTTGTACCATTCATTTGCGAATATGAAATTGCTATTTAATACAAATTCTAGTACAAATGTAAAGTTTCAACACGATCTCTAGAATGTAATAAAGCAGTCTTTCAACTAGAAATAGAAATATATTAGATATATTATTAATGAATTGGATTTATACATACACATAGACAGACAGGAAATCAATATTGAAGATATAAAATCAAATAGTAAGATAACTAAACTTTCTGGTTTCTTCTACTTGATTGATAATAGTTTCTGTTTCAAGAGACTTGGGCAGTAAACGAAATATTACTTCTCGTATAAAATTCCCCGTCTCTGTTTGATTGGTGAAATTTTCGTAGAGGACATAAAATGGTCATAAATTTTCATATATTTTTGTTACATTCTCGTAAAAAATTATTGGTCAATTGAATGAATGGTTGTAAAATTTGACTGTCGAAGTAGTTCTTCATTTCTTGGGTTAATTTGAGAAAATGTAAGAGAATGTATTGATGAAACGTATAAACCCAAGTTGATGGACTTCTGAATATTCTTTCTAACTAAACAAGCAAAGTTCATTAGATTCAAAGTCATGTTATTCAAAATCTAATTTCATTTTACGTTTAGTTGTAAAAGATATTTCTTTATAGGATTTAAAAGTTTGAATAAAACTGAATATTGATGAGTATATGAATTTTTATAAACTTGTAATAACAACAATTTAGTTACAGTTTTAGTTTTCATTTGCTTCTGTTTACATCTCAGAACGCTCAAATTCTCCAATTCAATAGAAATCACGCGCCTCACTACTTCGATTCTTATCGACAGCAACGAAGAAAGTTGTCTAAACTTTAAACGGCTTTCTTTTGCTATTGTATGCACTGGTAGAACTCTCTGGGGCATTTTCCGTTAAATCTGCGTTCAACTCATCCTACTTGCACTTGTGTACATTTTCTTCACACACCTATACTTCACAATTTACTAACGGAGGTTGAAAATTAAACTGTTGTTATAAATTAAGTTTATTTAAACTCCCACTTGGTATTCGAATATCAAGTAAAATCTGGCTTCAACATTCGTTAACGTGGTTCTATCATATTCGTTTCTATGTAACCGAACACACCTTGGTTTGTTATACATATCCCCGCTCCAATCACTTTTGTGTTAGTTCATAAACTCTCTACACGTTAGCTGTTCGAACGGTATCAAATAATCCTTTTGTGTCTGCCAGCCCCAGAGTTTATACTTCATATGTCTTCATATTTTGTAATTAGCCATCAAGCTGTATTTAAAAGAGAGACTGACGTATCAACCGGAAAATGCCTCATTATCATAGGTAATTAGTTTCTAGTGAAAATTGTTAACGATTTTGATGGAGAGTGAAATTTGACAGCTTGTTATTACAATTTAATTAAGAAGGCCAATGAAATCTGCAAATTGGAAACTTGATGAGCGTTTTGACATTTTTAAACATTTCTCTTAAAGTTTGTTTTGTTTTCGGTTTAAAACCCAAACGATTTCGATTCTTATACATTTTTTTATTTTATAACTCGGGATTTAAATTCATGAAAGAGAGTCATCGACATTGATTGATTGGTTTGAGAAACTCGAAACTTTAGGGAAGATAATAATATCGGAAACTTGTGTATATATTAAACAAGGATTGACTGATGCGTGGAAACAATTGATCGCATGGTTCTCCATCGACATCTTTGTAGAATGAAGAAGATTCCCTTGGAGGTGTAGTTTGTTGAGAACTTTCGATATTCTCTTGAAAGGCAACGACGAATATGATAATCGAGTTGTCAGGGGTTTAGCTTCAACTTAACTTTAACTAACTTTGGGGGTTCACACTATGCTAATTGAAACGAGTCTCAAATCTCAATGGTGAAAGTCCTTGTCAAGCTTCTATAATGTTAATTTTCAAGGCGATGTAACGTTAATGATAAACTTCAAGTTTTAGATCTTAGAGTTTACCATAGACTCATACATAACAATTAGATTAATTAACGGATTTTTGTAAAGAACTTAAGCCTGATTAATTAATTTTTTCCCGACTAGGGAAAAATTAATTATGTCACTTGACTTTGCATATGAAATACGCGACCGAGGTTATTGATGCGTTTATCTATATACATATCATAACGAATAAGTTGGAACCCAAAAGTAAGGTGCACGAAGAAGGAACGAATGCCATTAACTTTTCCAAGATATCCGATATCGAAATCCATCGTCCTCGGCTCCTCCAAGTCTTTGAGATATTATGCGCCATGCATTATGCATTACATATACACAGTATAATATAATATGTCATACATAGTGCAGCTTTTCGAACATATTTGTAAACGTTAAAAAGCATGTTTTAAACTCATCTCGCTTTTGTGCTTTCGATTTTCTAATAAATCCTTCTCTCAGAAGTTTACTCATCCATTTTCATTATTCTACACGTCAATATTATTCATTCCGAAATTGAAGTTTTCGAAATTGTACTTTTAATGAAAAGTCCCAGGGTGGCCGCATGTCAGAGAAGTTCGGAAAATGTCAGGTAGTGATGCATAACGAGCACGAGACAAAAACGAGACTTGCCCCAAACATGTCTACATGTTTTGTTTCGCTAAAAATGAGATTCTCGTTTGCTATCAAGTTTTCACTCATCTGATCATATTTCAAAGAAATTAATTTTTCTCTCGCATTTTCTTGTCTTGCCATTTTTTTTGTCATTGTGACTGAGCTTTAAAAAGATTTAAAGTGATATTATGCGAAGTTTTTGAAAAATATAGCATTATTAAAAACTTATTCGCATTTTTAATACTTTTCGCGCAGGGTTTGTCTAAAAGTTAGGTAAATGTCAGGAAAATAGAAAAATTGAATCTTATGGCCTGAATCCTTATCTTTCAAAGTAAAATCGATGCTGATTGAAGAAGAGAAATTGTGATTTAAAGCTATGAATTCAGCGTAAGAAGTATATAATGAAAAAAGTGGAATTCTGGATGCAATAAAATAGATCTTTCTGGAGGATTTGGTAAAGTCAAACATGGAAAACTACACGATGTCTTATCTATACTTGCATAAAAATCGTCTCCGAGGAACTTTACCCTTTGAAACCCGCGCAAGTTACAACCGAGGCTTCTCTCGTTCACCTTACGTTTCTCCTTTATTTATCTCGCTCTTGGAAATGCCTGCAATGTCTACAGGTCCACTGGAAATTCTCCACATTTTTGCACTTTGTATATGTGCTTCGCGTGAAAGAGCTTCCGATACCACTTTAGAACTTTATAGTGGTTCCTGTGGGATTCGATGTATAAGTATATTTGCTGGCCCGATGTAAAGAAGCCTTGTGCACAAGGATGTTAAACGACGCTTTGGTGAAATACGATTCGAGAGTGAGATAAGAGTTTTTACGAGCACAGAAATTACTCGAAAGGAAATTACGAAGATAAATTATCAAAAATTTGTTCAGCAATGCAGTTGGATTAATTTAATGTGAATTTGATGTAATTAAACACAGCTTTCCACTCGCATAAGTTAGCCGAGCAAAACAGAATAGAGCATTATGTTTTACTTGAATTTTATATTGATTTAGTTTTCAACGAATCCATTTTATAATTTTATTCCTCTCAATTTTAAAGCTATTTATATTAAAAGAATATTTCTTATTTATCATAAATAAATTAGAATTCACAGAACTATTGATTGGTATCTCTAAAGAATGAAAATATTATTATTAAAATCCAGTTGCGAAATGATAAAGTCAGAGAGCCATAAATTCTCATACTTTTGAAAGAAACTTTTCTCTCATCCCTTCAGAGCTCATTGTTCTTTGTGTTGTGCATATTGAGCTTCAGAGGGAGGAATAGTGCTTTTGAACGGATTATCATCGGGAATCGTGTAAGCTCTCCGTCTAAAAATAATATTTTCTTGGCGTGGATTTCCTCTTTACACCTTTCAAGGAAAAATGCTGAAAAACAATACTCAATAAATCGGGTGAATCATTTTTAATATACTCCTTTAAAACAGAGTTTGCGCAGAAAAGCGAAGTTAATATTTTTGTTTTTTTCTTTGTTTAATGCTTCGAGTAAATATATTGCACAATAAGTAAAATGTGGATGCGGTGTAGATGACACTGTGTCAGTTATATAAGTTTGCAGTTTAATTCTGCAGAAGTTTACTGAAAAGGAAAACAGGGAACAAGGAAGGTCTCAGTTGGTTCAGTGGGACATATCGATCCACGGAAGCCAACCACCCCAACCATACAAACCACTCGGCCAAACCATCGAACCATCCAAAGTAGACATTCCTCTTCCTTCTGCTTCCATCTCACTTCTCCTTTTCCCTGTTCGAATTTCTCGCTGTTTCCTATCTTATACTATCAGGAACAAAGCCCAGATGCCCAACATACAAGCAAGAAATCCTTTCGAACAAAGGAACCACATTTTAATCTAATCGAATTAAATTTCACTCATGTTCAACTCTTCTTTAATACCTGATCTTTGCAATTAAAAGTTTGGCATCGTCTATTTGACATTGCTTCATTTAACAAAGAGAGGGCGCTTTTAGTAATTTTAATCGTTCTGAACAAATTTTTTCTTATTTTATTATTATTATTATTTTTTTTTTTTTGAACATGTTTGTAAAGAGCATCTTGCTGTTGTGGCAAAATAGTTTTGGGTTGAAGTTTCAGAGGTCTAGTCTGACAAACATTTTTTTATTTTATTTTTTTACATTTATTAAATTAAGAATATCAAAAAAACTTCCCAAAACCATTTTATTTTTTTTTATTTATTTATTACCCGTGTAGAAATTTCTAAACCTGGCCCAGATCGGTGATGAAACGCCCGGCTCGATCGGGCAGGTTTGGGCCTGATCGGGCCGTGTGTTTCATCCCCGGTCTGAAATCCCCCGATCTGGACCCGATCGGGGCCACAGCAAAATTTCTACTCGGGTAGCAGAAATTTATCTGGCATTTTTCGAGATTTCAAGAGATTACAAATAACTTGAAGGAATTTCCAAGGTTTCCATAGAGTTTTCAAGTGATTTTAAGGAATTTCAAATTTTTTTTAAGGTATTTCATTTTATTTTAAGGAACTTAAAGGGTTTTTAAGAGTTCAAAACAGTTTAAGAATTTTCAAGAGTTTTCACAATATTTCAAGGGATTTTTTTTTAATTTGAAAGAGATATCAAAAAGATATTCGAGAGATTTCTATATATTTCACAAGATTTCAGGACATTTCAAGTGATATTAATGAATTCTAAGGAACTTTGGAATATTTTTAACGATTTGAAACAGTTAGACTGATTTAAAAGGATTTTAAGTGATTTTCGGGAATTTAAAAGAATCTTAAAGAGACTTTAAAGAATTGCAAAAGATTTTTAAGTAATTCTAAGGATTTTCAAGAGATTTAACAATATTTCAAGACTTTTCAAATGATTTTATTGAATTTCAAGGGATTTCAAAAGAATTTAAAGATTTTCAAATGAAATCCCTTAAAATTACTTGAAATTCTTTAAAATCTTCTGTAAATGTCTTAAAATCATTTAAAAATTAAAATCTCTTGAAATATCTTGAAATGTCTTGCAATTCTTGAAAATTCGATTTAAATCAGTTAAAATGTTTTGAAATCTTGTGAATTCTCTTAAAATCCCAGGTAAGGTTGGATAAATTTTCGCTAGTAAGAGAAATAAAAATAAAATAGTTTTGGGAATTTTTTTTTGATATTCTTAATCTGATAAATGTAAAAGAAAAAAAAAAATAAAAAATATTCGTCAGCCCAGACGTCTGAAACTTCAACCCAATCAAAATAGTACTAAAAGTACCTTTCATTACAGAAAATATGAATCATTAAAAAAAACCAATTCGGATCGTATCTTATAAATTACATCCAATTTTCAGTGTTTCAGTTTAGGGGAGTTAAAGATTTAATTATCGCTGTCAAAAGAGGATTTGAAAATGTTCTAGTTTTTTGAGCAATAGGTATTTTTTTTTTAGAAATTATGACTTTTTTAAAAATGGATCAAAGAGTATAAAATTCAAACGTGGGGCACTTTGAACCTTTTTTTTAATCAAATGGCGGATATGAAAAAGATTTTGACTTTTTTTAATGATACAATACAATTGTGATGTAAAATCAATTTAATATCAGAATCTTTGCTCTCAGCTTGATACAGTTACTCCAGATATCTCATGTAAAGACGTTAATGACGAAACGAACGTAAAGCGTCAACGTATTATACGTCAAGGCGTGAAATTTAGAGCCTTTACGAGCGTTTTGTGGGAGCATTTCAAGATTATTTCGAGTTGCGCGAGGTAATTTAATAATTTACATCTCTACGGGAGTCGTTAAGCATTATTACAAATTATGACGAAATATCAAAGCTGCTTTTTTTTAGTGCTGTAGAGTAAAGGATTGAAGGGATGAACTATTATAGTTCTTACAGCTTTCCAACTATTATTAATTTCATTTATCCTTTTTATTATTAATATTATGTGTTCATAATCGAAAATATAATAACTCACAAAGACAGTAAACAAGAATATAACCAAGGTTGAGATTTTTCTCGATTTTTCCAAGATTTTGTTGAAATTTTTGTAAGCCCAGATCGTAAAAGGTTATTATCAGATCATAAGAGTTTACTATCACATAAACTCTGATAGAATTCACTTGGTTTTTAAAACACTTTTTCTTAAAAATCTAGTGACTTAATTGACTTTCTGCTACAGTTTCATATATGAAAGTTAATGAAATTTTACAAGAATTTTCTCCGTGTCCAAGAGTCATTGACTAATCGCTTAAATTGTAAGCGACTATTTTTTTTTGCATGCAATCAATAGATAAGAAATGTGTCTTGTGCGAGGTCGATGAATTGCTTTCTAGAAATAAATCGTGGAAGTTTCATTCTAGATTACAGCTCTGTAAAAAGAAAGAGATCGAAGCAGAGAATAAAAACACAAGAACGAAGAATTATATCGTGTGTAAATCATCTGTAGGTATAAATATCAGTCTTTTACTACCTTTAGTACGGGGACTCGATCGATTTAGATACGATGAAACTCTCTAAAAATAAATAAAATCCACGCTCGTTGCAGCCCTTCCTACTTGAAGGAAACGATTCCTTGATAAAGCAGTGGTGCATGCAGATGGGCTAGAAAGAAAAGCTACTATAAAAGGCGGTAACAATGGTCCCTGCTTAGAAGTAGAGTGGGAAAGAAAATACGGTTAAGGAGGAAGGAAGAAGGGCAGAAGGAGGCTCGTAAAAACAGGACACTCGAAGTCTTTGAATGAGGGTGGAAACGTCATTGCCAGAAGCACGAAAGAGAGTGTAGAGAGACAACAAAAAGAAGGAGAATGGAAAAAGAAAAAGATAAAAGTCAAATCGACACCGTTCCATTCTCCACACATCGTAAAATTTTCCTTCGATCTACCTCTAAGTACCGTCAACGAAAAAGAGAAAGCGAGAGGAAAGAGCTAACCATGAGGGATGCAAAACCAACTACTTCGAGGTAAACACATCGTTTCACCTCCTTTTATTCATATTTTTCCCTTTTTTATTCCATTTACTCCCCACTTATTCATATTTCTGTCCTTTCCTATTTTATCTTCAGATTGCGCTTCGTGGTTCTGCATATAAAAACCGAAAGAAAAGGAAATATTTCAAGTAAATAATCTTAGCCTCTTTTATTTAGGGCGATTTCCAATATTTATTCCGAAAAATGGTAAAAAAATTCTTTACAGGAAGAACTGAAATAAATAATTCTTCATCATCAAAATTTCAATGGCCATCGTAAAAATTTTATCTTTTTTCCGTCACGATCCGCTGAGAGAAGAAGGGGGCGTGAACAAAAAAATGTTGTAACAATCAAAAGCCATAATCTTTCCCCATCCCTTACTCGCCCCTTCTTCAAATCCATCCTTGGCTCTAGAAAAAATTCGGATATAAAATTTTCCAACAAGCTGTCATAAAGGCTCTTTTATTATTATTTTTTTTTTTTTGAATTGCGACGTTGATCATAAAATTCACATTCCGAATGATTTCCATCTCTCGATCCTAGTCAGTCTACGAAGCACCTGAACGCGTTCCATTAAAAACTGACAACAAAGTGTTACTGTTCGATCATTTCGATAGTTCGCACCAGATATTCAAGGCACAGAGGTTTCACGATTACGATCCAGTCGCTGCAATCGTAAAAGTTGCGAGTTGTACTTTGATAAACGATCCTTGGTTTTAGAATCCCATCGATTTTTATCCTGTTTTACGATCCAACGTTTCTCTGATTGCAATTTTATTTTTGAATCGGTTTCCTCTTGAATCCTGAGGTTCAATGAAAGTACCACTTTCTAACGATAAATTGTAAATTTTCTAAGAATGTTTTTTTTGTTATTTTACAGTTTTGCTGTGAATTACAAATTATTAATCAGTTACTTTCAAGTTTTTATATATACTTGTTCAATTTTCTTCTTCGAAAACTATAATATATTGAAATTAGTGTTGGGTAGTATCTAGTTACAAGTAACAAAGTTACTAAAAAGTTACGTTATTTGTAACTTTTAGGGTAACTTAGTTACTTTTTTTAAAAAGTAACGTAACTTAGTTACGATTTTTGCAGTAACTTGTAACTTATTTTAGTTATTTTGCAGTTTTTAGTTACTTTGTATATTTTGTATATCTTTTTTGTATGGGATTAATTTACGTTTTTCTTCTAATAAAAAAGGAAGAGATTAAAGGCTCGGATTTTTAAAACCTTCGGGTTTCCGTATTCTTGTGCCAATCAAAAATCTGACAACCACTCCACTCCTTTCGTTTGAGGAGTGGATTTTACTTATGTAAATTACGTATTTTACGTAGATAACCCCTCATTCCACATGAATTTGGTTTTCGACGTAAAATACCTATAGTAAATTACTGTAAAAAACCATGTAATTTACCTAAGGTATTTTTAGATTGGAAGATCAGCCCTTCGAAAAGCAATTGCTCTTTTAATTAATTTAATTAATTTAATTTTTGTTCCAAAAATATATTACTGTTCACTTGACAAAATATCTGTCTACTTTTTTATTTACTAAACTAATCCCTGTTTTTTTAAATAATATTTTGATGAATTAATAATATTTTTATAATAATATTATAATAATAAATAATTTTATTAATCTTATATTAATTATTTCTATTTTTAAATTAAAAAATTAAGGAAGAGAAAAAAGTAACTTTTTAGGTAACTTGAAGTTACTTTATCTAGTAATTGTAACTAGTTATAGTTATAGTTACAAGTAACGTAACTGTAACTAGTTACTTTTTTTCGTTAAGTAACGTAACTTTAACTAGTTACTCAGAAAAAGGTAACTTACCCAACACTGATTGAAATCCAAGAAAATTGCATCTTTTACAAATTTAAAAATATATTTTTTTTCTGTTTCAGGTAAGTTCCTATTAAGACTACTTGAAATCTTCAACCCTAGGGTAAGAGACTTATTAAGAAAACATTTATATAAAAAATGACTTATTCTCTTCATCTCTTTTTTTAATTTATGTAGTCGAAATATTTCTGCATTTGATATTAATGGAAGTCAAAGAAATTTCCTTTGTTTTTTAAGAAACACTTTACTCGTAAAAGTGCAATCTTAGAAATTGACTGAATTTCAACTCGAGATTCTTGGTGGATATGGGATAGAAGCACTCCGATTTTCACCGTTGACTTCATCAGATGCGGAATTCTTGTTTCCGGCGAGAGTCAAAAAGGTCGTTTGAACTTGAACTCACGCAATTGTTCTCATTTTGAATCTGACATTTCCAGATAGCCGAAATGAACTCGAGTTCTACCCCCTGACCAATCAACTTAGCCCCTTTTAACTTACGTTTTACGTCAAAAGTTTTCATGAAAACCACCGGCTAAACAGAATTTTTGTGCCAGAGATTTCTTCCTTTCTCTCTTTCGGTACGACTCTTGGAAGAACTTAATTTAAATTCACGAAAACAAACTCTTTTCTGTTCTTTTCGCATAACGCGCTGCGAGAAAACTTTTCGATTAGTCCCTCCACCTCTTCACAATTTTCAGTAATTCTCTATTTCTTTCAAAACCTAATATGATAAATTTCCTCATTTTCATTTTATAGTTTAAAAATTTTTTAATTAATGTGCACTTGGATGTTCCTCCTAAGGCATTGTGTATAAACTATTAGGGTACAAAGAGGGCTGTTTAAAAAATACATTAAATTGGAGGAGGGGGTAGTCCAAGAACCTCCCCATTAAAAAGCTTTACGTATTTTTTGAACGATCTGAAAGTTTGATAAATGTCCTTAGACCTTTCGAATGATAAATTTTATCATATAATTTATTGCATAACTCCTTCAATATGAGATAAAATTTTCCCTGTTCTAGTTCTTCGTTTCTGAGTAGTGATATCATATCAGACTCTTGATAGTTAAATGAGTTATTCTTAAACCAATTATTTCTGCAGTGGAATTCTATATTTTTATGTAATGAAGTGGAACTTTTTTTTTATCATAAATAATACACGAATAATTCTATTAATCATTTTTATAATTTTAAAGGATAACTTTCTAACTTTTAAAAATAAATTTCTTGTCCCTATTAAAAAATATACGTCTAATGAAATTCTCCATTCGAGATTCAGTCTGTTTTTTCTTATCCTGCCACCTTATTAAGTAATTCGGATGCATGAAAAGGAACTACTCGAGTCTCTTCATTTGTGATGCATTACGTGCAAATTTCTCTAGAGATAGATTCACAAGAAATTGTTTTTACCATAATAAAAATAATGCAGATATTAAAATTTAGTAAAATAACATAAAAACCGATTTACTGGGAATCGAAATTAATTAAATTAATTCCATTTTAGGTACTTCATTATATCGACATTTTGAAAAATGGTTTTTTTGCCCAAGTCAAAATACTTCTCGTTTATAAATATACCTATATATTTGTTTGAAAAATAAATGTCTTTGGTCTACTCAAAAGTAGAGAGTTATATTTTGAATATTGTTTTATCCATGATTTTTTTGAGTACATTGCTTCGAACGTGATGCTAAATATTCTCGATGCAAAATTAAGGAATACAGTGGTACTCAGTATTTTTTTGCATTCAGCGTTTGTTATTTTCTAGAACGACGAATCAACCTTCAGACCGATGCTATTTTGAGAAGGACGAACTCCTACTCTTCTCTTCTCTTATCTGCTGCACTGACAGTGCAGCAACTAATTTGCTACACCCACCTTTTAATATCAAATCTGCTATTTTTTGCTTTATTACCTTCCATACATATAAAAAATTAAATTAGAATTAATGTTGAAGCATCTAAGCCTTGAAGTTGAAATGAATGAAATATCCTTTCACAATATTCTTTTATCTAGAAATATTGTTCCAACTGCAAACTGAAATAGGCTTTCAAATTTTCTTGTATCTTTTGTATTATTTTGAACATTACTCGAGTTGAAATTTTGAACCTCTTTTTGAAGTAGGTTTTCGTAATTCTTCCCTTATATGAGGACGATAAAAAAGCAAATTTTCCGGAATGTCTTTCAGTCTACATATATAAGAGCTTATCGTAGTTGTGTGGCCACTTATTGGTGTGCATTTTGGTCTCTTTAGGTCGTAGGGAGAGAAAAGTAATTTGGTAGTGAGTGGCGATGGAATATATTTTAGATTCAATCTCGAGTGCCGGATTCGCAATAGCGCCGATCGACCTAATTCGCACCACCAGCGAAAAACCTGGAACAGGTCTTTGTGTCCGATAGGAATTGGTTCGATTCTGATAATGAAATCTGGACGTCAGGATTCCTAATGAAATCCTCATGCTCGAGCATGTGAGCCAAGATAAATAAGGAGAAGCTGTTACCTGGAAAAGAAAACCTTCCTACTCTAAATCTGAATCAGCGATAAGTATACTACTGATTCCAATTAGCGAAAGTTCCACTGATGAATTAGTGAAATTTAGATGATAGAGTGTATGACATTCACTGATTCACCAGCATAATTCACTGGTTCATCAGCGTATATACGCTGATTTGAATCAGTGGTATACTTATCGCTGATTCAGATTAAGAGAGTAGAAACTCATTGAACTCCTCTTTTATCAAATTCTCTTCGAAGTTGAATTGCCAGATAAATTAAAGAAATAATACGTATTTACAGAATATTTAAGATTTCGTGCTCAAGAGAAAATGGAAAATGATTTCAGTCATTTTTATCAGAGGTAAAAGATTAATTAGCTCTTTTTAAGGAGGATCTTACTTTTACCTCTACGTTGTAGGAAACAGAGGGAAGTTTTCTTTTCAAATCAATTGACGTCGTTCAGTAACGAAAACACATAGCCTAAAGGTTCCTCGAAGAAAGGTGTCAAGGAGATGACAAGATCAAATCAGATTAGATTTGTTTTATGTCTTGAACACTTTTGCCCGAGAAGAAATATTTGATATTTGTATCAAAGCATTTTCAGTATATATTTTTATACATTTAGAGACATTTACCAAACAATTCCTTGCGGATTTTTAAAAAAATATATTGTATATATCTAAAAGCTATAAAAAATGCAAGATTAGCATTTATTTAATTTATTAATTATTTTTTAACCATCCAATCAATCAGTTCTATCTTTTTCAAATGAGACAAAGTACTTATCTTTAATGTATTATTATGTGGAAAAAATTAGCATAAGCTGCAGAAGATCCCATTATAAATAGAGCTACAGAATTGGCGTTCTTCATTCATTTACATACAAATGCATGTAAAGCTCTTTTTCAATCTTTTGTTCTTCAAATATCTTTCTGCATTCCCGTTATGTCGCATTAACTCATTAGTCATTGTGAATCGTTCGACGCTAATGGCGGAAATGTCCAATTAATCTTCGAAGTAGATAAAGCACTAACTCACGTCTTAACAAGATCCCAGTTGACACTCTAACCGTTTATTTAACGACAGTTTGCCCATTTTTCGAAGATCGCTTCACGCTCAAGTAAAATCCTCCAGGATTGGATTTCGTTTCAGAAACTTCCAATGAATGAGTAAGGCTCTCATTTATCACAATAGGAACCGTCAACGAACACCTTCGTTTGAACGAGAATCAAACCGATTCTGATTAATGTTTCTTTCTAATCCAAGTGAACTTTTCCTTCAAAAAGAGAACATTGATTCTCGTCTAGAATTTTTCTATGTCCATTATGTCTGACATTTTTGACAATAAAATCTACGTTCTTCCCGCGAACTTTCCACGCTTTCCAGTGAATTGGCACGAATTTCATTAATTTTAATTAAACAAGTACAAAAATCTTACATAGCAGTATTTATTCTCTACCTTTAACTTTTCGCAATGAGTCAAGTCGAATCTTAACTTTTCAATGATGAAAATGTTTGTTTCAATTTAAAAAATTTTTGATGGAGCAAATTTTCGAGAAACTCCATGGAGATGAAAAATATGAGGTTACATAGCATAACATGTAAATGAGGATACGCGAAATGAGTCACGCGAGATTATTTTACATGAAATTTTGCGTCGAGCAAATTCCCGCGATGAAAAATCTCATAACTGTAGTTCGTGTCATTGCATTTATTACGCAATTTTTTTTAATTTGTATTAAAAAGTCCATTTTATGAAATTTACTTCATTTGTTGCAGAATTATATACGCATTAAAAAAAAAAAACTTTTATTACATAGTTTTGGAAATTCAGAAACTTTGATTGTAATTTCTTTAACTTGTTTTTACATTTTTTTTTACATTTTTGTTTGAGACTCTCAACATTCCTTGTTTCTCAATTTGAAAAAATTTAATTAACATCTTTCAGTGTTAAGCTTGTTAAAAGAAAGGGGAAAGTACTAAATAATATCAATAGGAATCACAATGAAAAGAACCTTGTTCCTTTCTTCAAATTAAAAGGGATCTTGTCCTCCACTTGGAATCCTTTGCCCTGAACCTTTAAAGGTGATAGACCCTAAAAGATGAGCTGGTGATCCCTTTTCTTGATTGATTAACTTGCAGACAAATTGTGTTTAGAAATAAGTGATTTATCTGCACAAATAGTCTTAGTTCATTAGAATTCACTTTATCATTTTGATCGATTAAATTTTTTAAACATTCAGAAATGCTAAAGTTCAAATTCCAAAAGATTTTAGAAATTTCAAAAAATAGAATCTTTTTTTACGCTTTTAGGATTCTAAAAGTGTAATATATGGACAACCCCTTTATTATAAATTAAAAATTTTTATTCGATGTGGTACAATAAAATATGAAGCCAAATTGAAGACATATTTTGACACGAAACAAAGCTTTGTTAAAAACGGTTTCTAGAAAGTGATGGCTAGCTAGAGGCTCATTATCTTTCACATATATAAACTCCTATAGAGTTGAGCACGTTTTCTTTGCCACACTACTTATCCGGACAAGAATATACGGGACTTCTGGCACAAATTGACATTAATCGCGTAGGGCGAGGCATCCTGCCGCTTACCTTCATGAAAGATGTTCAGGAAGAATGTCAAACAAAGACCAAGTCATGACGTTTCTAGCGCTCCAATTTGTAAAAAAGTGCCGAAGGTGTTAACCATTAATGTAAAATTTAATACGCTATTTCTAACAACTTACAATCGGGAGGAAGTATTTACATTATTCAAAAGTGTTAAACTTCATTATTGCACTGGAGAAAGTTAAACTTTAGTCAAATTAAAATAAATCTAAGAGAGACAACTTGCAAATAGAAATATTTGCAAACTAAAAATTGGAAGGTGAAAAAAGGACTGAAAAAACTTGCGAAAGTTATATCACTCTGGAAAAAAGTTTTGGAGAAAGAACTTTCTGAAGAAATTGCTTTGTGGAAAACTTTGTATAATGAAGGAAAGTTTTTCAACAAGGCAAAGAATTTACTTTAAGTAAATCTGTGTGCTTGATAAAATTAAAAGAATGCAGAGAGAACGTAGAAAACGTTGTTTTGAAAATTATTGCTGAAAATTTATCGATTATAAAGAACACAGAGCATATAGAATAGATAGAATAAACTAAAGGAAATAAGAGATGGAGAAAACTTTATTTATGGGATCCATTTGATATCCGTATTTTATGGTCTATATTTTACAGATATCGAAAATATAGAGCAATGTGACAGAGGATAAAAGTAGTTTTTAAATAAATGTATTTTGAGATAAGAAATGTCACAATAACCCGGAAAAAGTTTTTTACTTCCACAAATCACACGATCAACAAACACCCTTACCTAAAAATCGATTCTTATCGTTCTCGACGTGCAATATTCATATAGTAAGAAGAATAATTGTATACCAAAGTTTTGGAAAAAAAGTTTTGCGAAACGAAAAAGTCTTTGCGAAAAATGACCTCTTATAAAAATGAATGATAAACTTTATACAATAGTTCCCTTTTGATTTTTTTATCTTTACCTTTTTTTTTTATCACGAGACTACTTAAAGCTTCAAATTTATTGAAAGCTCATAATCTCTATAATAATCGTCAATGTCAAAAATTTCCCTGGTACCTATTCGCATAATAATTTCGTCATGCCTTTCACGTTTAAATTTGGAGGCCCTGATCAGGGGTGCGTCAAATTTCCATTATTCATCTTTCTCTCATTTTTGAAATGCGTGTCGTTCTTTTATCCACAACACCCTGTACCCGGATCATCATATAATGTAACACGCGGATTTTAAGTTGTAACACGTGCCAAAGGTCCACGTGACTTGAGTTGAGCAAATTCGCATTGTAATTGGTTCCTCTATTCTAACAATTTATCGATTGGAAACTGTCTAGAACGTCTTGTAGGACAAAACGCATTGACGTCACTCGAAAACCGGTATAAAGACTAAAATAGCAAATAAGTCACATGTATAATTGTATATTCCAGAGAAATCCTAAAACAAAACAATTTACATAGAGCCAATTAACAACGATAGATATTGTGTCGGATTTAGGTTGAATTTGTCTCAAAAGATTTTAATAACAATTAATGGACAATTAATAAATATAAATAAACTCTTAAAGCCCATTTGTTAATTAAGTTAGGGTATATATAAATAGGGTTGAAAGCTGTTGTTACGTAAATCTGTTACGTAAATTATTACAACTTGTTACGTAAATTCTCGAGAAATTATAGAACATGATAAGAGTTTAAGAACAGTAAAATAGACAATATAATTATATTCTCCATTTTATTGTTAATTATCTCTGAGAGTTCTATATTATACATTTAATTTAATTTTTAATATATAAAATTCTATATATTTACCCCGAAAGCAGATTTTAACAAAGCAGAAATTAACAAATGTCTTGAAAATCTCGCATACATTCTTGTTGCAAACCTGATTGGCTTTTGAATGTGTTTGAATGACTTGAAATTGTAACAAGAAAAACAAAATAATAGCGCACATGTTGATTTGCTGGTCTCTTAAATAAATTTTACAAAAAGTTCGAAATCCTTCAAAATTCGTTAAAATCTCTTAAAATATTCTTAGAAACCTCTTGAATTTCGTTAAAAATTGTGAAAATATCTAAAACTGCTTAGAAATCTTCAAAAAATTCCACGAAATCCTTAAAAATTCTAGAAAATTTTTTAAAAATCAGAAAAATATCTTGAAATTCCTGAAAATTATTAGAAATCTCTTAAAATTTCATGAAATCCTTAAAAATCCACAAAATCTTTTAAAAATCAGAAAAACCTCTTGAAATCCCTAGAAATTTGAGGATAACATTCAAAATTCTTTTAAATTCTACGAAATCTCTTGAAATCCCTCAATAAAATTACCCAACAAACTTTAAAATCCTTCAAAATCCATACAATGTTTTAAAAGTTATAAAAATCTCCTGAAATTCGTTAAAATTCGTGAAAATATCTAAAAATTCTTAGAAATTCCGCGAAGTCCTTAAAAATTCTACCATATTTTTTAAAAATCAGCAAAATATCTTGAAATTCCTTAAAATTATATAAAATCTCATAGTCTCTCAAAAGTCATATAAAAGTTTTGAAATCCCTCAGTAAAATTACCCGACAAACTTTAAAATCCTTCAAAATCTATACAGTATTTTAAAAGTTAAAAAAATCTCCTGAAATTCATTAAAATTCGTGAAAATCTCTTAAAATTCGTAGAAATTTTTGGAAATTCCTTAAAATTGAACGATAATATTCCCTTTATATCCATTAAAATTTATTTAGTAAAATTATTAGAAATTTCATCAAATTCCATGCAATCCTTTAATATTTCACAAAATCTTTTATAAATCATAAAAATCTCTTAAATTCTCTTAAAATCATTTAAAAATCGTCAAAATTCCTTACGATACGTTAAAATCTCTGTAAATTCCACGAAAAATTTTTTAATTCCTTAAAACCCTAGAAACTGTTCCAAATCTCTTAAAATTTCACACAAAACCTTCCAAATCCCTTAAAATTCGTTGAAATATCTTAAAATTCCTCCAAATTTTACAAGATTCAAAATCCATTAAAATCCCTTAAAATTCTTTAAAAAATCTCTTAATATTGCACGAATTCCTTTAAAATTCCACGAAATATCTTGAAATCCTTTAAAACTCAACAAAATCATTTAGAAATTCTAAAATTCTTTTGAATTTAGTGAAAATTACTTGAAAATCGTCAAAATGCCTTAAAATTCTTAGAAACGCGTGTTGGTTTACTACTATTTATATAGATTTGTGATGACACAAAGAGTCAAATTTTCAATTCCTCGACGAAAAGAGATGAAAAAAGAATTTTATTAGAGTGGGTGAAAATTTATTATTTTACATGCTTAAACGAATTTATACATATACGAATAATTTGCGTTATTAAAGCGTGAAGACCTTTACCCCCACTAATTTGGCCTCCACTTAGAAAATAAAATTAAAAAAATACAATTTAACTACAATTTCGAGCTACAATTAAAACTTTTAATAATTGAAGGGAAATTTTGTATAAACTTGGACCCCTTAGGAACGGGGAATCATCTTTATTATCTTCAAATTTTTCAAATGAATCGAAACTTTTCGCATTAAATTTATTCACGGAAAAAATAAAATGGCTGAATTTATCATTTAAAATAGTTAACATGCGCTCTGAACGCAATTTTCCTGGAATTTAGTAACTTTTACTATTTCAAATTGTAACTTTTGCAATGAAAAAACAGGGTTTGCAATTTTCTCAGCAAAATTACAATTTTAAATAGTAAAACTTACTAAATTCCTGGAAAAATGCATTCAGAGCGCATGTTGACTATTTTAAATGGTAAATTCAGCCATTTTATTTTTTCCGTGTTCTCTGATATTTTTCTAATTAAAAGTTATTGCTTCCGAGTATGAAAATGTCTTTCTTTCTCTGTTTATTCGCCTGAATCCACAGATGAAATCTGTAAGTACATCTTTCTCTCGTAGAATCTATTACGACTCTTTCTCTTTATGGATATCACCAGAAGCCGAAGCAGGAGTTTCCGATAGATGAGATGGCCAAGTACAGAAACAGCGACAGTAACACGCACGCTTCATGAATATTCATGAAATGCGACCGTTCTCTCAATGCGGCAACACAGTTTCTTTGCCCCTTCGAAATGAGACACTGCGTAATAAGGCTCGTCGCTCGTGACACAACAGCAAAAGGGATTTACATCTTCAAGATTCATTAATAAACTGCAGACAGTCTTCCAAGATTTCTGAAGAGCATGAATTTGTAATCGAATTTCATGAATATGAATTCGTAAACCTTAGTTTATAATCAAAAGTTCTTCACTGTCGTTCGTCGGAATACATTTCCAATTGCACCCCCACCATCCAGAAACAAAAAATCTCATAAGTTATACATAGTGTTGATTATCAATATTTTTATAAACCACAATTCTATATTAGGCGCTAAAAGAATTTTCTAATAGTTAAATTTTCTAATAATTAAACAAAACAAAACATTCTAGTTAGTTCCGGAATTTCCGGTTCGTTCTGGTTTCCCATAGAATTTCAATGTGAATTTGATATGATTTTCGATCGGCTGCGGTTTTATTCTAAGGCCTAAGTAGGAGCCCTTCCGGGTTTATGAGGCTTCAGCGAAACCTTTCAATTTACTTATTCTTAAGATAGATGAACGAAGACAAATTCTGACGGATGCCTTGAAATTCGACAATCCCTTTGAAACGGTTCGTAATATCTCACTCATTTCATAATTAAATTAATTAAATCTAATTTAATACAATTATGAACGATAAAAAATACTTTGAACTACTACGTGTAACCGCTTTGACATTCCCCTGTTTAATTATAATTAATGCAAGCAATTTTTTAACATGAATATTGAATTCCATCTAGATTTTGCATCCTTGTAACTGTTTTGTATCATAAATTCCATATTTAGCCTCATTATTATCAAAGATTTCCCTGATATTCTTCTTATTATACAAATTATTTTCTGCTCAAGTATTCGTTTTGAAATGATCTCAGTATTTAATATTTTTCCGTGTTTATTTACTATAAATTATTTGGAACTAGGAGGGTTTTCAGGCTGAGGGGGAAAGAGTTGTTGGTGCATTTGCATAAACCCATATTTGTGTCATCATAAATAGTAATAATAGAGACCGTGCTTTCGACTAAGAAGGATTTTATTGGGACCTTCATATGCGGATAGGAAAACTGGAAAAGACCCTTGCACGTCAATTCAAGCAGATAAGCCCCAGCTCACGTGTACTTTATGCTTCTGAGATGCAAGGCGGGGGGTCATTGGGTCACTCATTTTCAAACTGGTTTCAAATCGCACCTTCAACTTCAGCTGCCTTCATAGTCGGGTAAAAAATCTTTAAAATGGGAGGAATTTATTTATAAGCCTAAAAATTATCAGAGTGAAAGAGAAATTCATTAATTCCTGAACACTTCTGGTTTTGCTGGGAAAGGGGGAATACTTAATTAATTATCCTTGATCTTGAAATCCTTAAGATCCCACGATTTAAAGGGTCTAAAATTGTTGAAGTTCAAGTTAAAATCACGTAATTTTGTATCTTTTTGCGCACACATAATATTTTTAGTTCCTTTAATATTTATCAAACACATCCCATCGAGTAGAAAAATTCTTGCATTGAATTGAAACAGTAGGTGGTCTCCAATAAACCTCCCTATGTGCTAAAATGTCGGGACCAGTTGTGTAACCACCTCAGGGAAATTATTTTCGTTATAAATTTTTTGCTAAATTTCCTTTTATGATATTTTGACGAGGATTATTTTTGCTGAAGGCTGGGGGTTGAATAATGCGAGAATCAGTATGTAAACGAGGATAAAAGACCTTCCGCACAGGATTGGTGGAGTGGTCTGCGCAACAATGTCAGATTGAACCCTCCAAAGCTGAAACCAGTCTTGTGCCCTCATGCAGTGGGAAAATTACAACCCCTTTGGTGCCAAAGGGGCGTTTTTGACCGCTGAGAGAACTTATACGTATAAGATTCTCTGTATTCGCGTTACCGACCTACATATATTCATCCACACGGTTCGCACTTACAGGAGAGACAAATATAAAGAGCGAGATAGAGAGTTCCCCTCGGTTTTACCCGATCCATTTTACTTTCGAGGTGACGTTGGAAATGTACGACATTCGACAGAAATATAAGAAGTGAAGGTCTGGATTTGTAAATTAGAGATTATATTTATCGTTGATTTCTCTTTTTTCAATCATTGATTATTATTTATGTACGAAATCCTGTGTTTAGATATGGTTGCTGCTAAAATCAGGGTAGCCACATGTCAGAAAAGTCAGAGAAATGTCAGGGAAATGTGAGAAGTTGTCAGGGAAAATTGAAATTGACATTTATGCTAACTATGTTATTTTTTTTAACAGTTTTTAGAACCTTTTCAGGGATTTTGAAGAATTATAAAGAATTCCTAGGCATTCTTTGAGATTCTTTGAGTTTTCTGATGATTTCAAGAGATTTTTAATAATTTTATAAGATTTTAAGAGATTTCTAGGAATTTAAAGGGATTATAAGAGTCTTGTATAATATTTAAAAGATTTAGTAGAATTTTAAAGGACTTCATGAAATTTTAAGAGATTTTTAAGAAAGTTTAGGGAATTTAAAGAATTTTGAAGGCTTGTAAGAATTTTAGGAAATTTTTATTTTTTAAAGTATATTTTAAGGGATTTTAATGTTCCTCGTGGAATTTTAAATAATTTCATGAGATTTTTATGATTTTTAAAAGATTTTGTGGAATTTTACAAAATGTTAAGAGATTTTTGCGTATTTTAAAAGATTTCAAAGTTTTTTTATGAAATTACAAAGGATTTTAAGAAACTTGGAAGAGTTTTAAGAAATTTTAAGGGATTATAAATATTTTCGTGGAATTTTGAAGGATTTTAAAAGGCTTGTAAGAATTTTAAGAAGTTTTGAATTTTTTAAAGTGATTTTAAGGAATTTGATTGAAATTTTAAAGAATCTCACAAGATTTTTATCATCTATAAAATATTTTGTAGAATTTTATGGATTTTCAAGAGGTTTTCAAGAATTTTAAAAGATCTTTTCGTATTTTAAGAGATTTTAAAGCTTTTCGTGTAATTGTAAAGAATTTTAAGAAGCTTGTAAAAATTTAAGGAAATTTTGACATTTTTAAAATGATTTTAAGGAATTTAAAGGTGTTTCTAGGAATTTCAAAAGATTTCAGCGAATTTTATGGGATTTCAATAAGTTTCCAGTAATTTTAAGAGATATTAAAGCTCCTCGTGGAATTTTGAAATATTTCAAGAGATTTTTAAAAGATTTTGTGAAATTTGGAAGGATTGTAGGAAATTTGAAGAGATTTGTAGGAATTTTAAAAGATTTTGAAGTTTTTTGAGGAATATAAAGGACTTGAAATGATTTTGAGGAATTTTAAAACAATTAGTGAAAATTTAAATGTTTTTATGAAATATTAACAAATTTGAAGGGATTTCGTCGAATTTAAAGATATTTCTAGGAATTTCAAGAAATTTCAACGAATTTTAAGAGATTTCCAAGTTTGTCGTAAATTTGAGAGATTTTTATAAGTTTTAAGTGTTGTGAAGTGATTTTAAATTTCAAAAAATTTAAAGTGATATTATACAAAATTTTTGAAAAATTTCAATAGTATTTTTACTGAAAATTTGTTCGTAATTTTAATACTTTTCTGTCGGAGAAATTTGTCTGAAAGTCAGGGAAATGTCAGGGAAATGAAAAAATTGAATCTTGTGGCCACCCTGTAAAATCGAAGTATACTCGATGAACTAATTTGCTTATGCGATTAGTTCAAAGTAATTAATGTATTCGAATTAATGAATACTACGCTCTCATCTCAACATTTCATCTAATAACCGGATGCTTTAATGTCAGTCACTTCCACAGTCTTTTTTTCAATATCTCCTGATTGCATAGATCATCATCATCAGTCATCTCTTGCAAAAAAAGAGAGGCAGCGTTTCTACGTTGATTTAGCTAGTTCCACCCCTTCCGGTGCAATATTTAGCGAAAAATGACGCACGACTACGTGAAAGCAGTATAGCTGAAAGAATCGATCGAAAAATTTCACAAGAGGTATACGAAACGAGTGTATTCTTGAAATCTTGAAGAAATGTTGAGCTGCAAGGAAGTGTCTGCATGTCGACTAGCGATAAACGATTGCTGATAAGCCTGGCAAAAACTAGCTCGATCGTGCTAGAATTGCTAGGTCTTGAGGCGTTGATCGAAAGGCCTTTGACGCTATCAGTTAATAGTATCTCTTAATATCTAGGGAATCGTCGATGCACAGGCAAAGCGTCCACAATCACCGGGTATATTATCGACGCGCGATAAGGTACACTCGTGGCTATATATGTGGCTTTTTCGTTCCTCCTTATTTTTTATTCCGGTAATCAACGACGGATGTCGAGGGGTTCTGAAAATTCGTTCTCCAAAGCCTGCATTGGAACGCGAGTTGATCCTACTAAAGGGAGTGCAAAATTGGGGGAATCTTTTTATCTCGAATTTACCTTGAGAACAATTTTTCATATTGTTTATTGATTTTAACTTATTCCTGGGGATCGAGAGTGAGTCACGTTACTTTCCCATTTTCTCAATCTTTTTAAATATATTGAAACCATTGACATTTTTAAAATTCATTCCAAATGTCTTGCAATCTTGTGAACAATGGAAAAGTAGGAAAATTACAAGATTGACCCTTTGCATTTTTAATTATTCTTTGACATCCTTGCTGTAAAAGTAATAAGTTTTCAAATATTGATGTGGGCAGAAAATAGAAGGTACTATTCAAAGATGACATTAGATAGTTGGTGCAAATTACCGAAAAGTCACTCTTGATTAAAAGTATCTAATGAATGAGTCACATTTTGCTATAGATAACGTTAATACGTGGAGTTTAAACCCCGGGAATCTATTAATTGTGCTAAGCAACTTTTCACTATTTGATTTATTGCACCACATTTATTACGCCACGTGTTTCATTTTTTTATCCTGGGAGTTGATAAGATATAATTCGATCGTTCAATTTTTATTACTTGAGAATCGCATTTATGTTCTAGAGATACCACTTTTTTATTATTATTTTCAAGTCTCAAAAGATACTTGAAATTTCCTCCTCGAGCTTCATTCAAAGATTCATCATCTCTCAGAACACTCAAATAGGTTTTGATTACCTATAATTCTTGTTTCCTTAAGATAACGAGTATTATCTTGTTGGAGCTTAGGAGATTGTCATTATTGCACCAAGAAAAGCTTCCCAGTGGAAGCATTCTGAGTCACCGGATAAACAAAGCTATTTAATCAATATTGTACTTCATTTAATTTTCTTATCACAATTCTGATGTACACCTTAAAAAGACACTTAATTCATTGTTTATAATTGTTTCAACGTCATTCTTATAAATTGATGAATACTTTTCCCATTCTGTTGAAAAATGTACATTTTAAATTGTTTAGCAGTATTTGATCCAGCCCATATTCTAAATTTCCCCTCAGTCTGCAACAATCAGAGATTCTTCATCTCGGAAGTCTCAAGAGATCTCTCCTACAACCTAAAGTTACTTCCGCGTTGAACAACCTCTCTCGTTTTCAGTTTCTTCTGAATTAAGTCACTTTGGACCAAGTCAGGGTAAGTTGAGGTAAGGTTCGGTTCTCGGAAGAACCGGTTGACTCGCCTGCTTCGATTCTTCCTCTTCTCTCCTCGAGTAGAAAACTGCAGACTATCGAGAAACGGTTTAACGATCCACATAAATCTCTTAGGAAAAGTAAACTGGCTTCTGTTCTCTCTCCCGAGCTTTGCCTGAGCCTAACCAGCTGACTTAGAGGCGTTCGTTCGACTTTCGTGAACTGTCGCGCATGATTCTGAGTCTACGCTAGGGATGGGCGATTCTTTCGAAAAGATCGATTCTTGAATCGATCCAGGATCGAATTCAAAAAGATCGATTCAGAAAAAAGATCGAATCAAAAGAATCGATCTTGCAAGAATCGATCTTTTAAGATCGATGTAAAAATGTATTAAAAAGTTTATATTTACCTATAAATAATTATATTTATTCAAGTTTAAATAAAATGATTAAAGATCGACAATTATACTGTTTATTACAATTTTTAAAGGTAGATATATTCTGTGTTTCAACATCGATGTCCTGGAGTGTGGTTACCGCAATTACCACGTGGTTTCGTCTATCGCGCACCCTACACATGCAACTTCAATGCTATGAAAGGTTTCAGACCTCCCTTTCTAACTATGAGGGTGGAATCCCATGTAGGCGCAAAATGCAAAGCGCAAAACGAACAGCCAATGACAGTAAACCTTTGACAAGACAGAAATCTAAAGGTGTTCAGCAATTGGCTGTTCATTTTAAGTTTTGTGTTTTGCGCTCACATATGGGACAAGAATCGGTTCTTCAATTCTGAGGGTAAAGAATCGATCCAGCAAAAAATCGACTAGTAAAGAATCGATTCAAAAGATCGATCTTTTGAGTGGAAAAGATCGATCTTCAAAAGATCGATCCAGAATCGCCCATCCCTAGTCTACGCCAATGGGCAGAACCACTCGCACTCTGAAGAACACCAGTGTCGAGTGTCGACAGTGGTTGAGTTCATTAAGAGTAAAAAAGAAGATAGGCAAAATTGCATATTATCAAAAAGGTAGAAAAGGACAGAAGGTGATTGTAGATCTCAAAAGAGGTAGAAAAGAGCTGACCTGAATAAACGGAGGATAAAGTTGAATACATTGATTTTTTTCGTTTCGATCTTGGAGATTGAAACAAGCTTGAGCACAAGACTTGAAGATTCTAAAAACTTCTAGTTCAAAACAAACTTCTAGTTAAAAAAAAGCGCTATAAAGGGAAAAAGTATCGTAAACACACATCTTTGTTTAATCAGTGGCGTAACTATGTAGTAGCCTCCTAAAAATTTTTGTGGGGGGCCCTCCAATTTTTAGTCACGCCACTGTGTTCAATTATTGGTCAACAATTTAAAAAATTGAAAAATGCGGAAAAATGGTGAAATATGGCAAATAATCTGAAAAATGATTGAAACACATCATTCCGATTGAAAAAGACGCATTTAAAAAATCAGATTTTTAAAATCCGCATTTTACAAAAAATCTAATTCACTAAAGCAAGTGTTCAATCGTTTCTATTTTCTGGGAATCAAAAGTGCAGACCGAGAAACAAGATTCTCGAACCGAAACGAGAATCTCGTCTCGATTAAGAGAATATAAAATACATATAATATTCGCGGCAATTTTTAAACTGTAGAAAGCGATATCAGTGACTGAGAGAACGGCAGTAACAAGCAGCAGCAGAGCAGTGGCGTCGACCATGATATGACCATTGGCATCGACGGAAACCCGGCGGATGATATGAGACCACCGGAGTCCCAGCTGACTGGCTCAGACCTCGGTTTTCATCGACTAGCCTCGACTACCTTCGGATCTTTGTCTGCCGAATCGCACGAGGGTACCGGCGAACAGTGCCTAGCTGTCAGTCGGCGCTGTGTAACAGGAGGAAGATGACGGTGCTGTTCCCTGGAACAATTTGCATCAAGTAGATCAGTGGAGATTGAAGAATATGACTGCAAGATAGAGAAAAACACAGCAGCCAGAAAGAATGTGTATGAGTGCGTGCAAGGTAGAACCTAATGAACGAAACGGACGAAAAGAAAAGAACAACCTTTAAAAATGATCGAAACAACCTTTCAAGAAAGTTAATTGGTTAACTACGATTGTCACTTCTGAAGAACTCAACAATTGTCTGATTGGCACAAGGAAACAATATTTTTCAACCGTTCTGGCCGCATTCGAAGAATCAAAGTGGCAATAAGATTCGTTGTGATATAACAAGTAGATTCGTGATAAAAGTAGAGAAACTATTGGAATCAACTTGGACCACAGGCAGCCCCAGACTACCTGGAGACCTAGACTGTGATAGACGCGAGAAGACTGTTTTTGAATTTTTATTTCGTGGAGTCCTTTTTACTTCTCTCTTTATTATACTTGGTTTATTGTTTGTGATCGTGTGTGTTTGTGAAATTTTTTAAGAAGTTTTTTTTATCAATTCCCTGTGATCCCAAATCTTCACCGGGACCCAGTCAACACCAAATTTGATATCGGTGAGTATTGGCATTTAGTGAGATTCTCATTTTCATGAAATGTCAATCAGTTGTAAATTTTCGGAAATGTAGCAGACTGAATTATTATAAACAGACAATTATTATAAACAGACTGAATTATTATACGAAACTACAAAAACTGAAGCTACAATCAAATGAATCAGTACTTATCAGACGTGTATACTTGATTGGCACCCAGTGAACGTATTGAAAAGAGATATATGAAATCAGATGGAATAGACTTAATCAATGACATCAGTATCATACTCAATTGACACCCACTCATTTAACACAAGAGAAATCCAAAATCTGAATCGAAAGCCAAAGTCAAACTATCAAAATTGCAGTAATTATAATAGTCAAGCTAATTAGACACTGTCAGACTTTATTAATACTTTATTTAGATCCAGTGAATAATACACTCAGGTACAATTATGGTTGGTTCCAGTAAGCTTCATACTCTACAATATTAGCAGCTAATAACTGACATAATACTTTGGCTATAATACCTCATGCCATAATTTTTGCCTCATATTACAACCGAAGCTTTAAAGCTGATCCTCTTAGTGCTTCCTCTTAGTCAAATTTAGTTATGGCATCATCTGACCATCAACGTTTTTACCTGTCTCTAGAAGAATTTTTCTAAAGTTAAATTTATAATAGATTAAATTCATAATAGATTAAATTTATAATTACATTTGTTTTGAAAGATTCGGTTTATGAATTATAGACAAAAAATAACGAAGTGAAGAATATTGGACACTTCAACCAACCGCAACAAAAATCAGTAACAAAATATTTAAAGTCTTTTTGGAGTCCATTTTCTCTTTTAATTTTAAAATAATATGAATTGTGCAGTGCCGTCGGCAGGGCACATGAATCGATTGCAATTCGTTTCCTCCGGATCAAACGGAATTCCCGTTATCGCTACAACAATATTTGTCATCGGTAGATAAAAAAATTCCTGGATAGGTCAAACAAGACCAACTTGGAAAATGTAATATCCAAAACGGGCAGCGCATACTCTCACGTGTACATGATAAATGTTATTTACACCAATGGATTGCAAAATAACAGGTTTTTGATTTGAAACATCAAGTCCGAAGGGAACTCAGCTACAACACTGAGAGGATTTAGCAAGAGTCTGAACCCTTTTTTATATAGTCTTTTTTTTCAAGCAACTTTCTAAGGCTTCTACTACGATTATCGCTGAAAAAAGTCCACTGAAAATCCTCTTTTTGTTCCTTCTAGAAAATAAAACTATAATTTACTTGTATTGGAATTCCAATAAAAGATCAGAAACCTTATGAAATCAATAGGCGTCTAGTTCTGGGAGTCATTTCACTCCTCGCTCATTTTTTTCTGTCAGCGATTATTATCGTTAATAGCTATAAATTATATAGGAAGGCATATTGTTTTTTTCTTAGATGATTCCTTCCAAATAATTTTGGTATGCTTCTTAAAAGTTGCGCTGAATCTTGGATGATTGTAATTTTGTGAAAATTTTCCTTATCGAAATTATGGCTGTTGTGTAAATTCTCGCGTGAGGCGTAATCTTGAAATATATATTAACTTCTCTCTCCATAAATATTGATTTCAGTACTCCTGCAACCTCTGCGTGGCTCGTGAATTTCGTGTACATGGGATTCACTGTAACTCAGGGTATAACTTTAGACTGAGCTTCAGACACTATCTCGTTGAAAAGACTGTGTCAAATCAATTATTGCCGCCAGACAATAAAGTTTCAACTCTTTCAGGACTGTCGGCTTGCTTATCAATGAAAAATCAAATTCCTTTTATGCTCCCCATTCATTACCACATTCCTAATATTTTTCAATTTCGCGAAATGAAATCTTGAGCATTTAAACGTTTACTGAATAAATATTATCTCTGATCATTTCCCTCTGATCATTTCCTCTGATTTCCCCTTTTATGCATTTGTTAAGAGTTTAATAAAATTGATAATTTGTCCTGAATGTTTGCTGCACTTCCCAATTTTTTAAATGATGTTTCAAATCTCTCGCTTACTGAAATCCTTATTTGATTCGTTTCTTGAATTTTGAAGGGATTCTATGCCTGATTCAATGGATCTAAATTGTTACGCAATTTTGCATCGTTCGAACGTATATCACTCGCGATAGAAGGTTATTAATTTAATGCACGTATAATAATCGAGCATTGAAATTATAATTTCAAATTGTGCTAGCATGTGACTCATTATTTTACTATAGATTTTAGGGCATTCGACAAAGAGAAGTGCCTATCATATTTGCGCCATTATGCAAAATTAATTTTCACTCATTAGTAGTGGTGCCGTTCTTGCTACCCATATCAATATTTCACTTATCGAACTGCCTACTCGTGCGAAGAGTTTTGTATGAATATCAGAAAATTAGCAATCTTCGTACATATTTTGTAAATTTATAGGGTCTGAAGTAGAAGGAATGAATAAATTTACTGTTTTTTTATGAAGATTAGGGAGCGTACATTAATTATATAAGTCTTTTTCGGAATTTTGTATATTCCGTCCTCTAAAAAGGCTTACGTAATTAATAGACGTTTTCCTCACTACAAAATTTTGGAAATTATATTTAAAATTCAAAAAATTCTCTTCCTTAAAAATAGAAACTTCTGATATTTCCGACAATCATAAATCATACACTAGAAGTAAAAAATTTCAAGAATTCCACTTTTCATAAGTGCCAATTTATCTTCTATTTTTACCAAAGTGATTAAATAACGAATTTTTTTTTTTCCATAAAAAAAAACCTTTGTAAATGAAATGTAGATTCTTCATAAAACATGGAGAATCGATACTATTACATTTCCTAATTAATTAACTTCCCAATATTTGTTCAAATGTACACTTTATAAAATTAACAATGACAAATTTAAATGAATCACTCGTCATGCAGCCTTTGGCGCTTTCAAATTTAAATTTTCCCTGGGAAGACAAATAACTCTCTCGCAGGCAAAAAAATATACTAAAATTCAATTGCTCTTTGATTCAATAAATTTTTAGTGCGATTGAATATCTACCGGAAAATTTGACGAATTTCAATCGATTTCTATTTTATATCGAGTCGAGTATTTCTCGACTTGATATGCATCGCTAGAAGTAATATTTCGTTACGTGTTTAATTGGCATTTTTTTACGCATTTGATTAGCTGCATGAGTCAGTGCAAACAAAAAAAGTAAACGTGAATCGCCGAAGAGTAATTGTAGAGATAATTTTTGAAGACCTAATAAACCTGGCGGGCGTGCATCGCGATGGCTGCCTATCACGTTAAGTAAAATGATAGCCTTAGTCATCGTATGCTGAGGTGGTGGATAGGGGTACCGGAAGATACAATTCCGTACTCTACCGTGCAACAAGCAAGGCAATTAAAATCGCTCGACGTTTCCACCAATCGAACGCCTATCAATTAACTTGTGTGATCAACATGACAATAAAATCCAATCTGACTGAAATTCACGCCTTGCCAATGAAATTCTAGCACAAAACCGCAAATTTTCGATCTTATCACTCCGAAAAACATCTAATCGAATAGATACAAAAAAGAAAGCCCGGATATTTCAAATTTTCGCTATTGACACTTAGTTTACTATAATATTTATCATTCCATTCAAATTTTCTCGTCTATAAATTTTCGCGATTTTATCAGTGTTCAATTACGATTCATATTTCCTGCAGCACTGAAAAAATGGATACTGAAAGGAGATATTGAATTTCTTTTATATTACACCACAATATATGGGGAAAAACCTTTGAAAGCTTTTAACATTTGATTTTTAAAACATGAGAAAGTAAATATTGTTGAATATCAATAGATATTTTTTTACAAGTACAATTATCATTTAGTTTTTATGGTCGAATATTGTATTTCTAGATGTACTCAACCGCTTTTATAATAGTAATTTGTTTCAGTAAAAATAATGTTTATATAACTTAACATAATTCAAGCTTGCCGGCAAACTAGTGACGAGGAAGTCATTCGTTTTTCTTTACCGTTACTGGAAAATTTTGATTCGTTATTCTACAATTTCTATTTTACGCAAGTAATTCAAGACCTCGAGAGCCGTAAATATAAATGTAAACTTTTTGATGAAATAGTCTCACTCCTGCAAGAAAGTATTCGTAGCTGTTAAGATAAAAAAGAGAAAGGAGTGATCATTAAATAAATATACAGTAAAAATCCAAATAAGTCAAAAAAAGTTTCATCCACCTAGAATCACCCTCAAAATCAACTTCTAAACAGAAAAAAATCATTAAAAATCCCCTAACTTCGAGACCTAAAGTTTTATTGTTTTGAACCGTTACATTTACAATGGAAACTATCTCAGTTCTCAAGTCCATCTCTATCTTCCCTCAGTCTTTTTTAAACAATGTAAAATCTGTAGTGGAAGAGGAAGAAAAAGACTGATATGAATTTTGCATTGCACGTGTCTATTGTTTCTGCTTTTTGCTACCGGGTGTTGACTCTCCTATTGTGCGAGGATACGGAAGAGTTTTCTCGAAATCCTCTAGTGGATCTCACGCATGATATCTCAGACCGGTTTGCCTCCTAAAGTTCATGTATATGTGTTCTTCACATACGCAACTAGCTAAGGACTCCCCTTTTAAATGTATTTGTATGCACGCACGTGCATTCTTTCGCGACAAAAGCACTCTCGTGTGTGGACCTCGGATTTAAAGATGGCTGGTATGGGACACGTTCGGCGTGTGTACAAAACCCCAAGGTGATAATAACTCACCAGTCCCTGTTAACAGCGCATTGTTGACAATCACCCATTTCGAAACCAACCGAGAATTACTTCGTGCCACACACTTATATTCCATCCTTACTTATAAATATGGAATCTTAATATTATTTTGTAATAGTAACTTTCGGATAAACTAGTCGACTATTGTTATTAGTCTCTGGGATTACCTCCTATTTTTTTCCAACTTTTACCCATTTTAGATCATAAGATTATAGTTTCGTAGTATATAATTTACATATTCTGATGTTATTGCTTTTCTATGTTTCAGGTAAGTTCCTATCAAGGCTTTTATCAATCAACTTGAGTGGTAAGAAAACAAATATTGTTGTTTCACTTTCGGCTGAGAAATATAAAACTCGGTACTATTATATTCTTTCTGAATTCAGCATATTAGAGCGCTAACGAATCAGCACTTCCGGTGATATTTTCATGGGCATTCGGACAAGGCTTTTCAGAGTGTGAATGTAAAAAATAGCGTTATTCACGGTTCGCTGCCGATGATTCTGTTTTGCATTTTATTACAAATTGGAGACACAAAAGCATATCAAAAAATGCGCAGGTGTCCTGATTGACACATTTCAAACCTCACTAAAAATTCTATTTTATTTCTCTGAATTTGAATTGCATAAGACATAAATTGACGAAAAATGATTGACGTTTTAAATTGATGATGCATATGAAAAAAGTATGTTGCGTAATTGAAAGAGACTCAGCAAATTATACTTTTCGAATAGAAATAAGCTCTTTGAGTGTAAATCAATTAAAGCTTCCATTAGCTGGAAAGGTTTGTTTGCTTAGCGTAAAACAATGAATTTCTTTCTTTTTTTTTTACACTTTTTTTCGAGTGCTTGATGTTCGCAGGCATATAGAAATCCCGGTAGTGTCTCGCTCGTTTGGTAAAAACACGCATTTGTATCGCGTGTGTCGATGCATACGAATCGTCCTTAAAGAGCATAAATTGCAGTTGCCATCGGTTTTCAATGGCAGTTGAGCGTATGTCTCGGTCTGTATTTTTCCAACCCTGCTGGTGCCTATTATCGAAAGCGGAGATCGGATTTACCAGAGAAAGAATCTTCTCGAAGCTTATTTGCTCTCTAGGAAAAGTACCACATGCCTCTTTCGATTGCAGTGCCTTTTACGCTTCGTGTCTTGAATAATCATCATCGAGTCTTTCCTTGCTTCAACCATAACGCCGATGCCCCTCGTGTATATTAACATCAATTGCGTGTATTACAACTGCGATGCCACATTTATTAGTACCTTTTGGGGCACGTGTCCCATGCGTGGACAAATCCGCATCTCACGAGTCACAAAGAAATATTAACAATTTTATATTTACAGAGTGACCACATGTCAGGGAAATCAGGGAATGTCAGAGAAACAAAAATTTGTCTTGGAAATGCGAGTAGTTGTTAGGGAAAATAGAAATTGACATTTATGCTAACTATGTTATTTTTTTAACAGATTTTAGAAACTTTCCAAGGATTTTAAAGAATTATAAAGAATTTCCAGTCATTCTTTGAGATTCTTTGAGTTTTCTATTGATTTCAAAAGATTTTCAACAATTTTAAAAGATTTTAAGAGATTTCTTGGAATTTAAAGGGATAACAAGAGATTTGTATAATATTTAAAAGAATTTAAAAGAATTTCAAAGTTTTTCATGGAATTATAAAGGATTTTGAGAAACTTGGAAGAGTTTCAAAAAATTTAAAGGGATTATAAATACTCTCGTGGAATTTTGAATGATTTTAAAAGGCTTGTAAGAATTTTAAGAAATTTTGATTCTTTTAAAGTGATTTTAAGGGATTTGATTGAAATTTTAAAGAATCTCACAAGATTTTTATGATCTATAAAAGATTTTGTAGAATTTTATGGAATTTCAAGAGGTTTTTAAAGATTTTAAGAGATCTTTACATATTTTAAGGGATTTTAAAGTTTTTCGTGAAATTTTAAAGGATTTTAAGAAACTTGTAAAAATTTAAAGAAATTTTGACATTTTTAAAATGATTTTAAGGAATTTAAAAATGTTTCTATGAATTTCAAAAGATTTCAGCGAATTTTATGGGATTTCAATAAGTTTCCAGTAATTTTAAGAGATATTAAAGTTCCTCGTGGAATTTAGAAATATTTTAAGAGATTTTTAAAAGTTTTTATGGAATTTTGAAGGATTATAGAAAATTTTAAGAGATTTTTAGGAATTTTAAAAGATTTTGAAGTTTTTTGAGAAATTTAAAGGACTTGAAATGATTTTGAGGAATTTTAAAACAATTAGTGAAAATGTAAAGGTTTTTATGAAATATTAACAAATTTGAAGGGATTTCGTCAAATTTTAAGATATTTCTAGGAATTTCAAGAAATTTCAATGAATTTTAAGAGATTTCCAAGGTTGTAAATTTGAGAGATTTTTACGAATTTTAAGTGTTGTGAAGTGATTTTAAATTTCAAAAGATTTAAAGTGATATTATACGAAATTTTTGAAAAATTTCAATAGTATTTTTACTGAAAATTTGTTCGCATTTTTAATACTTTTCGGGCAGGGAAATTTGTCTCAAAGTCAGGGAAATGTTAGGGAAATGAAAAAATTGAATCTTGTGGACACCCTGTAAAATCAAAGCACTCGATGAACTAATTTGCTTATGTGATTAGTTCAAAGTAATTAATGAATTCGAATTGAGCGAAGGAAATATTTTGTCTCTCTGAATTTAAAGAAACATAGTCTCTCCATTATGTTTCAAACTAAGAGAAAAGGTCTAACGACATTGTTAAAGTTATAAAAATGAAACAATCAGAATAGTAATAATTTATACGTATTTTAACAAACACACAAATTGTAATTAAAATGCATAAAGAAAATTTAATAAGGACCTTTATTTGAAACGTAATTTCGCCAAATATTAGATTCTTGTTAATAAATCATTCATGAATTTGGAACGAATAATTACTGTAATTATACGAAAACCATGAAATGTAATGAATTTAAATTTAGAGGATTATATTTTTCTCTATTGCAGCGCAGTCATTTCTCAAATTGCAGATACTTTGTAAATAATTAAAACCTTTATTGCTAACCACATTAATTTTTTGCTTAAGGATTCCAGAGTAATTAATGAACTTAGTGATTATAAGTTGTTTTATATTTAAAAGTGTAATGCAACTCTCATCCGCTCATTTTTTTATTAAATTTTCCTAATTTCCTAATAAGCAAGGAAAAAATGCTGAAAAACAATGGAAAAACAGCTGATAAATTACAACTGCATTCATACTTAAATTCTTCATATAGAGTTCAACAATGCATTATTACGAAATTATTCACTCGAAATATGTTTCACGTTTCTGGAAAGTATTTCAGTGGCAAACTGTTTGCAATTACGGGAAAGAATTTTAAAATTTTTGAAATATAAGAGTAAATATTTACCATGGTAAAAAAAGAAGTAATATAATATGCAAAAGAAAATAATTTTATACAACTCGAAAATAATAAGGCATGTTATTTTTCTTTCGTAAAGTATTTTTTTAAACTGCATAATATATTTGCAAACAGGAAAGAAGTTGTTCCAGAAATGACTATATCTTTTTCTGAAAAAAGTAACTTTGCATTATAAATATAAATACTCCCTGTAATACAGCTAACAATTAGTTGAGGTAACAAGGGAAGTTTATAAAATTTATGAAATATAAGCCTAAATATTTTCTGCGGTAGTAAAACGGGTAATATTAGCACGAACTGCGCAGGAACAGAAATAGTGCCATAAACTAAAGGCTTGAAATATTTTTGCAGCTGTAATTATATTTATTTTCTCCTGGGAGAAACTTTACTCAATTGCCTTTATTTCCCTAGGTGCATAAACCTTCTCGAAGCAGCACTCGATTCCGTCTGTTATCAGCCAGAGCTGCTCAGCTATACAAAACGTCCGTTATCAGGACATTTTGTGCCTAAAGACTTTTTTGTCTGTTTTATCGCGCTCTTCTCACTTTATAGCGTATAAGGCCCCGCATTGATAAATAGCTACTAATTGAATAACCATTACACTTTTTCATCATTTTTAATGTTTATAGCTTCCAGAAAGAGTTGTTGCAAGTTAATTGCAATTAAGCTTTTATTTTTCATTCCTTTTATTTTCAGTTGAAATTTCGAAAAACATTTTTACATTCAGAAGCTGGAAGCTTCAAAATATCCAATTATTTTGTAAAATCACATGAGTTCGCTCAAGTAGCGGTGAAAAAGTTGGTCTACATTTTTAGTTCCGACCGACACGTGTCGATTGCGCAACCCAGTATTACTTTTAGCGCCTAATCGAATTTTATACGGTAAAAGAGATTTACGATTTTCTCCGTGTCCGATTAACATGAGATACGATTGTAATGAGGATTATTTACATCGACGTCCATGTGTATTCCAGCAAATAAATTGCAATTAAAATTCAGAGGATTATGGGTCTCGTATTGTCGTTGTGCCACACCTTAAAACCGAGTCTTGCGCCTGTCAGTTTCTTTCATTTTTTTTATTCCTATCATCATGTACGTCTTTCAAATATCTAAATCCGAAGTACTGAAAATTCAATAATTGTTTGTCATACGTACATATGCATATGTTTCATTTTAGTGAAACTGTAACAAGTGGATAAAGTTGAGCTAATCTCTAATCTCTATACTAGAATCAAGATTGATTTCGAAAGACGGAAAGATTTGAAGTCTCGTACTCGCTTATTCTTTGTAGTCACGAGGACACGTTTTTATGTATGTAAATAATATGCTCTATAGAATACTTGCACGTGTACGACGACCTCACTTTACCTCAAGTTTACATTTAGTTACAAATACAACATTTTATTCAAATATTACCTCTAATATTAGAATTCTTAGGAATATATTGAAGAGTACATTGATCCTAGGATTATACGAAATTCTTGAATAAAACGAATGGAAAATTTGCGCAACTGGAGCGCATGAAGTAAAAAAAAATATCAACTTTTGGATTTATGTACTCATATCAAAAACTTGAATTAAATATTACTTTTAAAAAAGTCATTAGAAACTTTAATTGCATCGTTGCGTGATGAAATACAGACTTGTTCGAACGAGTTATTAATACGTAAAATGTAAACGCATTTATGTAAACTAAACACAAATCACAGGTGCAATTTGTGCGAAAAGTGCATCGCTGATCGATTAAGGAAAATGGTGCGCGAAAATCAATAAACGGTGGTCTTAGTGACTGGCAGTTTGTTTAGAATAGGTTTTAATGACATCGCTGCTGTAGTTATTCGTGACGCAGTTACGTCACTGCAATAACCCAAGTTTGTAAGAATACAGAAGTTTCCAAATGTAAATATATTACCTATGGCATATATGCCTCAAAGTTGTTAATAATCTTGGGAAATGCACACGTGCAAGGTTTTAACGAGTCTTTTATTGGTTTCACTCTCGTATACCTTGTCATCTTCAAAAGAGAGACACGTGTCAAGTGTCCCTCGATTATTTTATAAAAAGAGATAAAAATAATCACGTTATAATTGCCCAATTTACTTTTTTAATGTAAATTATTTTGTTTCCTGACATTGTTATAATTGCATCATGTCAAAAAGGAAAAATGGACTTGTTACATACGAAATAGTCACTAAAATTTGTAAAAACATGATAGAATTGATATGACATCATGATTAGTACCCTCCAATCCCTCTTGAGATTTGGCCCTTTCCATTCGAACTATGTTTTAATTGGAAAACTTTTTAGCTGAATTTCTACGGTTTCTTGGAAGATTAGAAATTACGAGCTTCTTTTCTTCCGTCTTTTTCTCCTTCCTCTCGCTTCCTCTTTTCGCTTTACTCACTCACACTAACGGAAATTTCATTTGCACGCGATCACTTACTCTAATCGAGTTTTATAGTCCTGTCTCTGTTGTAAGTTAACTCGTCAGAAACAGTCGACGAACGACTGGTACCGAACCTCGTAACACTCATGTTCTCCTCTTAGATTTAAACGCGTTAATCGTACACGAATGAATTAGTGAATCTGACCCTAGAAGTTGCTGTAATTATTTCCTATTGAGAAAAATTCGTATCTTTGTTAGGATGCTAATTTCCGTAAACTTTCCGTCAAGAATTCTACAGTATTGTCAGTTAATAATCCTGTTCTAATTTTTAGAACTTTTTCGGTCTCCCTTATATCCCAGTTTTGGATTAATGTCAGGATGGCTACATGTCAGGGAAGTCAGGAAAATGTCAGCGAAAATAGAAATTGACATAGATTTTATAGTTTATTTAACAGATTTAAAAAACTTTGCAAGGATTTCGAAGGATTATAAAGAATTTTCAGGCAATTTTTGAGATTTTCTGGGTTTCTAATGATTTCAAGTGATTTTCAATAATTTAAAAAAATTTTGAGAGGTTTCTAGGAATTTAAAGGAATTACAAGAGATTTGTATAATATTTAAAAGATTTAGTGGAATTTTAAAGGACTTCATGAAATTTTAAGAGATTTTTAAGAAAGTTTAGGGAATTCAAAGATTTTTAAGGAATTTTAAAGTTCCTTGGGGAATTTTAAAGGATTTTAAAAGACGTAAGAATTTTAAGAAATTTCGATTTTTTCAAGTAATTTTAAGAGTTTTTAATGTGCCTCGTGGAATTTTAAAGGATCTCATTTTATTTTTATGATTTTTCAAAGATTTTGTGGAATTTTACAAAATTTTAAGAGATTTTTACGTATTTTAAATGATTTTAAAGTTTTTTATGGAATTATAAAAGATTTTAAAAGGCTTGTAGGAATTTTAAGAAATTTTGATTCTTTTAAAGTGATTTTAAGGGATTTGATTGAAATTTTAAAGAATCTCACAAGATTTTTATGATTTGCAAAAAGATTTTGTAGAATTTTATGGAATTTTAAGAGGTTTTCAAAAATTTTAAGAGATCTTTACGTATTTTAAGGGATTTTAAAGTTTTTCGTGGAATTATAAAGAATTTCAAGAAGCTTGTATAAATTTAAAGAAATTTTGTCGTTTTAAAATGATTTTAAGGAATTTAAATATATTTCTCTTAGAATTAAACAAATTTTTAAAATTATTTTTGATTTTTAAAAGATTTCGAGAGGTTTTTGTTTCCAAGAATTTTTATTGAGAGATTTTAATGTATTTTAGGGAATTTCAAAGTTCCTTATATTGAATGTTAAAGGATTTCACGAGATTTTTATGATTCGTAAAAGATTTAGTGAAACTGTAAAGGATTTCATGGAATTTTACTAGATTTTCAGCGAATTTTAAAGGATTTCAGTAAGTTTCAAATAATTTTAAAAGATTTTGAAGTTTTTTGAAAAATTTAAAGGATTTGAAATGATTTTGAGGAATTTAAAAACAATTAGTGAAAATTTAAGGGTTTTCATGAAATGTTAACAAATTTGAAGGGATTTCGTCGAATTTTAAGATATTTCTAGGAATTTCAAGAAATTTCAATGAATTTCAATGAGATTTCCAAGGTTGTCGTAAATGTGAGAGATTTTTACGGATTTTAAATGTGCGAAATGATTTTAAATTTCAAAAGGTTTAAAGTGATATTATACGAAATTTTTGAAAAATTTCAATAGTATTTTTACTGAAAATTTCTTCGCATTTTTAATACTTTTCTATCAAGGAAATTTGTCTGAAAATTAGGGAAAAGTCAGGGAAATGTCAGGGAAATTAAAAAATCGAATTTTATAAAAGATTGATATAAAATAGATCTTTTAATCAGAAGATGCATCCTCTGTTATACAAAAGTGTAATTGTAGGATTTTTATCTGATAAACTTGAGACAGCTATATATAGTTCTGTCATGCAAATATGGAAACATGTGTCAAGTAAATTAGACCAGGTCTTGGAACTTGGTTATTCATACATATCACAAAGCGATATCATCCGAAGTGTAGAGTATCATTAGATATATGTATATCGCGTGCAATGTCAGAAACTCTTCTCATTAGCCAAGCCTTCTTTCTACGGTCACGAGCAATGGGCTCGATCACCTACTTAGCTAAGGCGAGGTGTACCTTGGGAGAAAGGATCGGCAGATTCAATGAAATCAGACGCCAACATCGATTAAATGAATATTCAATGACTCCGCGGATTAACCGGTTCAGCTCAAGTGCCTCAATTATGCTTAAACTTTCCTTCACAAGTCTATATAATTACTCGATTCTTACAAATATTTCTTCGCAAATGCCAAAACAAATTCAAAAAAAAAATTTATCTTGATATCGAATTGGCTTCAAGTCTCTTCAGTTCACCTTGAATTCTTTTTTAATGCTTCTGAAATCGCCCAAAATTTTCTTGAATGACTGCATTTACCAAAAGATTTTGCCATTTGACGATAATCAGTAGAATGACGATAACCCCCACATTTACCTTATATATATATGAGTGTCGAAATTTGTTTTCTTATTTGTATGATTGAAAAGTTCTGAACGTTCAAATGAACGAATTTTTGTATTGATTGTATTTGTAACTATAAAAAGTTTTCAAATATTGATTCATTTACATTGAAAATAATGAAGAATGAAATAAACTTGCAATCCTGATTGTTATTTTTAGTTGGCACAATATTTCTGGATAAAATTTAATTTGAAAAAAATATTTCGTTCATTTGAACGTTCGCAACTTTATTCACATTTATTTGTTGGCTTTTTTGTGCTGATCGTAAAGGCAGAAACTATTGGAAAGTCCCGCTAATGTGAGAACCTTTAAATCTTTCTTAGGATTTATCCAGAATAGTATTGGAACCTTATTTCACGTTCATCTTATTTTATCCTTTTAGACTTGAAAACTCGAAGCCCTTTCTATTTCGGTCTTGCGGTCGAATTACTGCGGGCGATTTGTCTCGATCGACGAAATCCTTTCACGGAGTATTCGTCTTCCTTTTACATTTTGCGCCCTTTTCAACGAGCCTGCACAAATTCTTTTTCTGTATAAGACTAACGAAACTCGATACCATGTAATCGATCTTACTCTGGTATATGCACGAGTGGAATCCAATAGAGGATAGATGTTAGCCTTCAATATCCTGCAGTAAAACACAATAAGGGTTCTATTCGTAGCAGACGTTGCATGCACTCGAATCGAATACAAATTTTTCGCGTGACCTGTGTCAGAAACTGCATTTCAACTTTCGAGCCAAGTCTGAAATTGTTCATTCTTTTTAAAATATATTTTCTTATTACATTCATGTATATTTCCAAATCATGCAGATTTTCTTCCAAACACATATTCATATTCATTCAGTCATTTCTATATTGTTTTTGGCAAACATTACTTCTCATGATTTCTCATTACTTCTAAAAATGAATGATGCCTTGAAAGTTTTTTCACGAATTTATTTTTGATGAGAGGCACTAGAAAGGTATGCGAACAAAAGACGAAATAATTTTTTCCAATTGTGCATTAGCATCCATTCAAAGTCTAGAGAAGTATTTATTGTGCGACCTATACATATACACATTTATAGTCATGCTCTTTCACCCTCTAACAGGGACAACAATTGAAAGTATAAGCAAAACCGTTTTAGCTTTTCTAGGGTTAGATTTTTGATTTAGAAACTAGAATGTTAGAATTCCTATTTATCAGACCCCTGCTGACATTATTAAAAAATCTGAAGGTATTAATGACGTTTTATTGAACTGTTAGAAAGATTTATTGACTAGGGGCTGGAGATTCATTCTTCAGTTTCCCCAACAGAATTCTCGTCTCAATTTTTGCTGCTTTAGTATTTATTATCTTGTCTGTGATTTCTAAATTAAAAAATGTTATCTTATTTTGAAGAATTCAATATTATTGTAAATTCAAAGGCAAATAATATTCAAAGGCAAATTTTTCAAAAAATAAAAATTGAAAATGACTATATTCGCACTATGTCGTTAATTAAGACTAACTTCTTGTGGATATTTAAACAGACAGAAAAAAAGATAAATTCTTAGTAATTTTCCAAACCATAAGGTTTCGATTTTTTTTTTGTTTGAGTATTTGTAACTACGTATATTTACATCGCGCATAATAAATCTATAAAATGCGCATTGATTACTGGAACACCTTTTTTTTCGTCTGAGGATGAAGAAATAGATCTCAGGTCGTTCACCTCGTCCATTATTCGTTTCACATGAAGCACTTTCATTTTGATTGCGGGAAACACGACGACAGGTTCAAAATGATACAATTTTTACTGAATTTTGCGACCTTTGTGTGAGTTGCTTGATGAGCACCTCATCCAATTCTCCTTTCCTGCAACAAAGCAACGTAAATTAACCTTCTGCTTAAATGATCAAATTAGGAAAAGAGGACACCACGAGCGCCAATTATGGGACACTTAATAGCAACCTTGTTGCGACCACGACTACAATTTTGATGTGCCTTTTGTGCATAACGATCCATGTAACATACATGATTTTTAACGAATTTTTAATAATTTCAAAATTTAATTTTCACTAGAAACATAATTCAAATGGCTGAAGTATTTTCGATATTATAGGTATATGTAGATTTGACATAAATTATTAGAACTTTATAGAATTTATAAAGTTGAGTGAATTTCCAATATTTCCATAAATGAAACGTCTCGCAATAAAACCTCGATTAAAAAGCCTCGTTGATATTCATGTAATAAAACTTGTTAATACAGAAGCTATATTAATTCATAGTTATCTATATAACTGAATACTGAATACATTAAAATTGGAATTGAATTGAATTGATCATTTTTAACAAATTTTCCTCATTTCTGTTTCAGGTAAGTTATCAAGAACTTCCATCATTACATTTAGCAGAGTGGTAAGAAATAAAGTCGAAATTCAAAAGTCACTTTTGTCCATTTTTGTCCAGATTTATGTTCCATTTTTATGTTTAAACTCTTAGCTACCTATTTTCTACTAATTTTCTATTTCTCAGTGAGAAAATCCACTGAGAATCAGTGAAAAGTCACTGAAATTTTGAGTAATCGTCACTAAACTACTGAAAATTTCAGTGACTTTTCACTGATTTCCAGTATAGATTTTTCACTGACTAAAAATTCAGTCATTGACTGAATCGTGAGAATGAGAAAAGTGTCACTGAGAATCAGTGCCATTTAATTGGAAATCTATGAAATTTCATTGATTTTTCACTGATTCAAGTTTAGAGAGTACTTCTAATTAGTACTTGAATTAAACGGAAGCAAATTCTGATGAATTCCTGATGTAGGAAACTAATTTGGTCCACATATTGTGTTATTCCAATTATAATGTCAGCGCTCGAGAGACTGATAATATATAATGCTATATCAATGCTGTATTAGCATGCTGATAATGTTCTTGAATGGCTTTAATTAATAATAAGTGAATATTCCGTAAGAATAGACACTTCCATCAGGAAATTCATACATAAGGAGACTCGTGCGTGAAAACAATGGTATGTTCCCGCGAATTACTTGGAAAGAAGGAACATTCCGTCAATTATCGTTTCTAATTATTTCTAATGACTCGGAAATACACTTTCTAACTCTCAAATTCTGGTGGAATCACAAGTGTCGGAAATAACGTGCTACATTTTAAACAATTTATCCGTAAAAGTAACGCATTGTATAATTTAAACATCAAAAGGAAAAATATGTGTATGAATGAATGAATGAATGAATTATTAATTATTAATTAATCTGAATTAACTGGTTGTGAAATATGCTACTCGTATTTGTACACTCGTTATTTGTACACTTTTCTGTTCCACGAGCATATCAATTTTTTTTCTCTCAGATTCAAATTTATCTGCCCAATTTGCTGCTACCCATTTAAACAAAAGAAAGATACATTAGGAATTGATATTGAGATATTGAGGAATTGAATAAATTGTTATTCAGAAAGGAATTCGTTAAAGAGATTTTGTGGGTCGTAACACTTAATTGCTTATGACATTAAATTTCATTTTATTGTTATTGGCTATGGTTAGATTACAAACATTCAAGTCGTATTCAAGCATATAACGCACACTCCTTTAATTACATCAGATATTCCTATAGTAAAATCTACACCCTCAAGATTATTCCTTTTGTTTCATTGGTCCGTATGCTTGACATTCAACCCTATTTCTACTTTTACTGCCATCATAAACCAAAAGACAGTACATTTTATTTTCTTTGTTCTTTATGTATTATGTGATACTTAACTGATTTCTCGAGCTTAAGTGACGAATCCAGTTGCCAAAATTTCTTCAACTTGCAAGAATTTCTTCATCTTGCAAGAAATTGTCTTATTTCGAATTTTTTTGAAGTTCCGAAGAATTAGAAATTTGAAATCATACTTTTCTTATGAATTCATTAAACTTCATTATTTCTTCTACTTAGTTCAAATCCATTGACGTAAAACCTGCTTGTTATTGTAAGAATGTGGTAAATTATAATGAGTGCATTGCGCTTTTCCTGGCACGCTGAACGGTAGACTGAAATAGAACCTTGGCCCCCTTGGGAGAGGATGCCAAATTGCGGTAACAGAACCGCGATCTTCAACTCGTCCGCGTGTCAAGTTAAATGCATTGATGTTACTCACTCAGTGTGTGCCAAAATAAAAAAAATACATTTTCAATCACTCTTTTTCAATTCAATCAGCTGTGAGAAATACTGAGCGTTGAGCATCAATTTTTGGACCCAAGATTGCAATTTTATTGATAATCATATTGAGTATCTACATTGAAACTCGTAATCGTTTTTTTTTTTTTAGAATCAACCTTTGGGAAGATTTTGAGGAGTAATTTTGTTTTTTAGCTAGCCTTTTTTTATACTTTTTTAGTATAAAATAAATGTTTAGAGGGCATGAAACTTTCTATCTTTTGGCAGCTGTCCACTTCTTCAATGTCAGTTTCTTCAACGTCAGTTTCTTCAATGACCAATTGACTACATAGTTTATGTATCATCTCTTTATATATTCATCTCTACACAGTTCAAAACTCGCGTAAGAAACTAACAAGATGGGGGGGGAGGCCAAATTTACAGAGCCCGGGGCTATATGCCAAATAATTATATGTTCGCTGGCATAACGAAGGAAGAGGTGAAATAGCCCAACGAAGATTCACTCATCGCGTGCTTACACCTTAAATTTTTTGTTCAAACTTCTTTAGGTATTTACTTTTTAATTTGCAAGTTCTGAATTTTGAACCTTCGTAATTGCAGCCTCTCAATTTGGATGTTTAAATTTGAAGTTTTCGAGACACCCAAGTACTTGACTTCAGACACTTCTTCATAGATTTTCTTCTGTTTTTAAACCTTGGGAGTCAGGCAATCTTTTTCTAAAAATTCCAAAATTTAAGTAACAGAAACTTTTAAATTACTTAGAACCTAAAAATTTACCTACTATTTCTAATTTAGATGATACGATAGTTGAGATTAAAATAATAAGAAATTAATTATGAGTCCCATTTACTATGAGTCTTTATTTTCGCATCGTAAATCATGCAACAATTTTTTAATACAAAATACAGTAAGGTGGTTAATGCGAGATTCCGGTTTTAAAAAGGGCGGATGTTAAATACTCGTGTGCATAATTGGATGCTGCTTTTAATCTATTGCAAAACATTTCCCCATTATACAGGACCTAGGGCGTTCATAAAAGTATAAAACATGAATAAGCAGCCAGTGGCTTATAAATAGGGCAAGTCTCAAGACAAACTAACTAGCTACGGAACTTTATTAAGCACGAAACCATTAATCACAAGAGAAACTCAGACGGTAAATAAATGAACTTTCGCGGAGGTATCCTCGAATCAATTCATTTTCCCCTGCTACCGCTTAACGTTCTCACATCATCCGAAATCAAGACCTTACGTAATTTCGCCTCTGCTTCACAATTGAAAGCTTGGAAGCTTAATTAGTTGACTAATTCCAAATATAAATCCACGAACATATTCCTAAACGAAGAATTGAGAAGCCAATCATTTTGGCACCTCGTCATTTGCTTTTTAGCTATCTTTAGGGAGCATGATCCTTCACCCTAAGCGAAATCATTTTTTAACCATCCATCAAATTTGATGGTAAGAGATACTCGGAGATATACAACAATGGACTTACGGACTTGTTTTAAAACAAAAAATGGGCTGAAGACTAATTTTAAGTCTAAAAATTTTAAGTTTAAAGCTTGAATTAAGCTGTATATAATACAAACTACACTGAAAAAAAAGGATCTTTGAATCAAAGAATATTTCTTTGATTCAAAGAAATGGTCGGTTAGAATATGGCCGAAGAAATATTTCTTTAATTCGAAGAAATATGTTTCTTATATCAAAAGAATATAATTATTAAGACAAAGAAAAGTTTATTTGACAGGATGGAATTATGTGATTTAAGTACACATATTTTTTATTCAAAGAGTCAAATTTATTGAACTTAAGAAATATTTCTTCAAGCGTAAAAGTTAGATTCAAGAAATCTAGGCTCCTAGTTTCCAAGAAACCATTTTATTGACTTAAAATACTTCACATTTACAAGCAAAGAAATATTTATTTGTATTAAAGAAATGACATGTAAAGAAATAATTTCTTTGAGTCTATGCCGGAGTTTTTTGGCATACAGTAATATTTAATTGCATTAAGTAATAAAATACTTTAATTCAAAGAAGTGTTGCTAAAGAAATGCATTTCTTTGAATCCAAAAATCTTTTTTTTCAGTGTAGACTTTTTTTCTATGATGGATCACATCACCCTCTTATTTTCTCGATCAAATTTCCAGACTCCTGGCTTCCGCACGATACTAAATATAATCATCTCGAATTTTCTCGTCGCGACGTGAAACGACGATCATCTTTGGCTGGAGAGAACGGAAAATTGTGACAGAAAAACGGGAAAAGGATTTGGTATTAATCAAGCAAATGGTAGTGGTACGAATGTATACGACGAGAAAAGAAAGGTGGAATCGAATTTTCGGGAAAAATGCTGAGCACCTCCCATCGAGACAATCAAATTTAAATCTAATCGCGAAAAATTTCTATCTCAAAAAGGATCAATCGGGATCAATTTTTAATATTATTGGGATTCTATTTGGACTCTTTTTTACTCGGGACAGCCTTTAAAAAAAACTAGTAACCTGCTGCTAGGCACTGATAAGCGACTCAGAGTCGGAAAGTTCGTAAAGCATTAAATAATGTAATAGATTAAGATCAAACACTCTTGCTATTGCCTTTTTTTATTTCAGGGTGGCCACATGTCAGGAAAGTCAAGAAAGTCAGGGAAATCAGGGAAATGTCTGGGAAATGCGAGTAGCTGTCAGGGAAAATAAAAATTGAAACTTATACTAACTAAGTTATTTTTTCCTATTACATATATAGCTTTTATAGTTTCTTTAACAGATTTTATAAGGTTTCCAAGGATTTTGAAGGATTTAAAAGATTTCGGGGAATTTGAAAGGATTTCATGAAATTTTAAAGGATTTCATGGAATTTTAAGAGATTTTAAGGAATTTTAAATATTCTGGTGTAATTTTAAAGAATTTCAAGAGGTTTTATAAAATTTGTTATGAAGCTTGCAAGAATTTTTAGAAATTTTTACATTCTAAAAATGATTTTAACGAATTTAAATATTCCTCATGTAATTTAAAAAAATTTCAAATGTTATTTTTGATATGAAGGAATTTTTAATGATTTTGATGCATTTCAAGGGTTTTTGAAGAATTTCAAGAAATTTCAATAGCTTTTAAATGATTTCAAAATATTTTAAAGTATTTCAAGGAATTTCAATAGGTTTTAAATGATTTCAAAAAGAATTCAAGGAGCCTAAGGATTTTGAAGATATTTCAAGACATTTTAGGCGTTTCTAGGAATTATTATTTTTTTTTTAGATTTTGGTGCATTTTAAGGGATTTTAAAGTTGATCATTGAATTTTAGAAAAATTCGTGGAATGTGAAGTATTTTCTGAAACTTAAAAATATTATTGAGAAATCTTAGGAAATTTAAAATTCCTTATAAAAGGAATAAATATATAAATAAATTTATTTATTAATTATAAATTAATTTATAAATAAATTTAATTTATTTATTATTTAAATTATTTATTATTATTTATTATTATTTAATAAATTAATTAATATTAATAAATAAATATTAAATTAATAAATATTAAATAATAAATAAATATTAATTAATAATTAATAAATTATTATTATTTATTATTTATATAATTTATTATTAAAATTAAAATTTAATTTATAAATAAATTTATAAATAAATAAATAAATTATAAATTAATTTATAAATAAATTTAATTTATTTTTTATTATTTATTATTAGTTAATAAGTTAATTAATATTAATAAATAAATATTAAATTAATAAATATTAATTAATAATTAATAAATTATTATTATTTATTATTTATTATTATTTATATAATTTATTATTAAAATTTAACTTATAAATAAATAAATTATAAATTAATTTATAAATAAATTTAATTTATTTATTATTTAAATAATTTATTATTATTTATTATTATTTAATAAATTAATTAATATTAATAAATAAACATTAAATTAATAAATATTAAATAATAAATAAAAAAAATAATTTAAATATTAATTTAAATATTCAATTTAAATATTAAATATTTAAATTTAATTTATAAATAAATGAATAAATTATAAATTTAAAGTTCCTTACAAAATTTTAAAGAATTCTAAGGCATTTCAATAGCTTTTAAGTGATTTCGAAGTATTTTAAGAGATTTATGGGGATTTCAAAAAATCTCTAAGCTAGATGATTTTAAAAACATTTTAAAGGATTTCAAGTGGTTTTAAGAAATTTTAAGAGATTCGAAAAGAGTTTAAAGGATTTTAGAAAATTTCAAGAAATTTCAATAGCTTTCAAGTGATTTCAAAGTATTTTTAAAAAGATTTAATTGAGTTTCAAAAGATTTCTCTCAGAGAAATTTGTCTCAAAGTCAGGGAAAAGTCAGGGAAATTGAAAAATTTAATCTTGTGGACACCCTGTATTTTTATCTTTATTTATTCTTTTATTTAAGAATTAACTTATTAAATCATTATTAAGTAATAATACCATCCTTACTGAATGTAAGGGCCACTTATTTAAATCAGAATTCATCTCATTCCCTGATCAAATGCCATTGTTTAAAATCTAATTCACTGACTCAGAACATTATTTGTACTGCCACTTCTCTGTGGTAATTTTTTGCATTTCTTGTCTGATTTAATGTGATGTAATTCAACGCCTATACAGTGCACATTAAAATTGCTCGATTATATTCCTCTAGAAAAACAGGGTTTACTTGCACAATAGCATAATGTTGGCATGTGTGTGTACCTGCAGACTCACGCTACAAATTTATCGCAATTTATCGCTTCCTTTTCTTAGGTACGCGTATGAAGAACACGCACTTAAACACTTACTGAGGCTCGTCAAAAAAATACGACCCCTTTCATGAATTTAAATTGTGAACAAAAATTCATGTTCAATGATTCCAGTCAGGCAAATCACTGAAGATTGATATAAATCCCTGGAAGATTGATAGTAGCAATTAATGATATGGAAACAGAGAAAACTGGATAAATCCGCAATATCTGGGTATTAAACTATGACGACTATATTAACAATTTAATATTTTAACTATTTAATATTTTAATTAGTTAATATCCAGTTTTCCCCAAGCAAATATGAGTACCATTTATTCAGAGTTTAAATTGAGGCTCAATCGAAATTCGAAAGTCACTGAACTTAATAACTGAACTGTTTATTTTGAGGAGAAAATTGGTAACTTCCTTTGAAATTATTCACGTCTTACCTTAAAAACATAATCGTGGGAGTAAATCGTAAATCAATTATTGAATTGTTTGAAGAAAGACAATTAAGATCTTTTGATAACACCCTGAGAAGCAGAAATTCCTACGAACTCTTACTTGTTTCTTGAAAAGAAAATGCAATTGATTTAACTTAGTTCTAGCACTGGAAATGTAACTGGAAAAAATGTACGTCTGGAGATGATAGGTCCCGGAAGTTTTGCACTCCAGAAGCATTAATATAATTTATTCTTCGCGAAGAGGAGGACAAAGAACTGTAAGAAAAGAAGAGTGAAGAAAAGTCGTTTTCCCAACGTCGCTGGGATGAAAAAAAAAAAACAAATTAAGAAGTTTGCTGTTAATTATAATAGAATGCAGGGGGAAGGAAACATTTACTAGTCTGGCAATACCGTGAAATTTTCTTTTACTTTATTCGTGACCGCCTTGTACAATTTGATGTATCTCTTATTCTTTTATAATTGTACGCTAACTGCAGCAGTTACCGCTAATATTCGTTCCGCGAAGGGGTTTAAAATTAATGCGCATTTAATTATACAGCATACACTCTCTCTTGTGCATGCGTTCAGTTTTTCTTGTGGTTTTTTTATTGTAGTTTTGAGGTATTATGAGAGAAGCGTATTGTAATAATTGAATTTATTTATTTGCAAGACTCATTTTCTTAATTTACACAAAAAAATTAAGAGAAAATATTTCAGTAGATAAAACCACTCGTGCAAAAATATCAAATGACTAGAAATTAGTTATAAATTAACTTAAATTATTGAAAGTTATTTTTTGTCAGGAGTAAGTCCTTATCAGATGTAATTTCCAGAGCTGACCACCTTTTTCTTTCTATATTATTGGCTTGGTCACGTAAGCTTTCTTGCAGCAACCTAAGTAGACTTGTGATAATGAAAATAAATATTTCAAGCATTTTTGCTTAAAAGAAATAATCTTATGTTCTCTTTTTTGCAAATTATTGGTATGAATTAAAATTGGAATTTTTGCAGAATATCAAAGTGACATTTAACTTATAATTTACATATTATCTTAACGTCGATTTTAGCTTACACTTGAGCTTACAGTTATTATTGATCATAAATTGTTGAACGGAAATACTGTGCTGTGCAATTTCACTGCTTGCAGATAATATCATGCAACTTTGTTGCAAATTGATAAACATAATCGCCATAATGTTTCAAATATAAAACCAGTTGCAGTTTATTTTTAATCTTATCATCTGACATTAAATACTAAGTAGATACAAAATCTAATGAAAGCTGTTAATCAACTTTACGAACTTTACAAAGTTCTTACATTTTATATTTATTGCTGCAATAAAGATTACGTTCAATTTATTTCTTAAAAAAAAAATACTTGGCATTAACACGAAAAAAAACGATCAATCGACTCGCATACAAAATGAAGTTAAGGTTTAAGGAACGTAAAAACTTAAAATAAGAGAGAATATTAACGACCCATCATAAAACGACTTCGAGTTCTAGAAATATTTCGAAGAATTCGTTTCTTTCGAAATAAAATCTTTTGGTTTCTCAATTAAAAGTAAATGTATATTTTTCGTGGTCAATGTTTTACAATTTTATTCGTGACGGTTACAATTTAAGTTTCTAAAATCGTTTCATTTTGTGTACCACAAATTAAAAGCGTTTTTGAGCGCCTTTTCCTTATTTTCACTTTTTTTTTTTTGTGATAAATATTTACTCATCTTTCATATCTGGCATATCTTGATCACATCAATCGAGTTTTCGAGCGTCTGACAATTGGTCGAGCAACCGTTTCTTTTTCTTTAGTCTGCTTCGTTGAGTTCACGAAGAACTTGAAAGTCCAGAAATATATCGACATTTCTGCAGCTGCTACACTGCAGGCAAAATGCCATCAAATTCCGCGAACAAAATTTTACACTTCGTGTAACTTGATAACAATTCATTGGAAATCAAGTGGATCTGTATAAAAAAGCCATTTTTAGTCTGATGATTAGCTTTCAAAACTTTCGAATTTAAAATTGATAAAACGCTGTTTCCTCGTCATGATGCACTGTTTTTATTGTCTTGTTGCATAAAAAAAAAGATTTCTCATCTATTGTATAGAAAACGTAAATGAAAAATCTGCAAGTGACATATAAAAATAAAAAAAGTTGTTGCATATATCCACAAAACGTAGCTTTTGTTTTAAAAATATGGAAAGAGAAACAATAAACCTCAGAGTGCCGATAAAAATTTTGTATATGTGAACGAACTTATATTTACGAACTGATTTTCATCGGTACCTGCCTTTCATTTTTTTTTCTATGTAGAAGAAAAATGTTCTTTTATTTTTCGCCGTCTTCGATCTTCGTAAAAATATAATATCAAAAATGTTGTTTTAAAGGGAAATCTGAAAATATGTAATTCTGATATAATAAACGAGGTTGAATTTAATAAATCCAAATCCAATCGGCCAAATCAAAAAGCGTGAAAAAGCGTCTTTATAATTGGCAATTTAAAATATTTTTTGTCGAAATATTATTTAACGAGATTATTTCAAATTGATGAAAAATTGATGAAGATTGATGAAAAAAATTTTAACTAATAAATAATCAAACAAATGAGAAGGCAGGTATCGACGTTTTCTGAGTAATGATTATATATCAGCAAATGTGGGTCAAGTTCGACACATGCACTCACACTATGTTCTATGATTACAGTAATAATACAAGAGTGTATTATAACGGTTGGCAGACTCGTGAACGTTGCTGGTAAGTGGGGTTCGCTTGATAGTCATACACAGAAATTGGTCAACTCTAAAGAAATTACTTCCTCCTTATGGCAGTTTCTTTTCCTCTCGTTCCTGACCTCCTATCACCTTTATTTTATTTCTTGCCTCGCGAAAAAACTTAAAGCAATGAGTTCTCCTTTCGTGATAATCACAAGAAACGCTTCTGGTTCTATTGTATACTCAATTTCACTCCAATTAGTATTCCTCAGCTTTGAATTTAATACCACCTATCCACGATGCAAAAACTTTATTTGCGTCCCTCTTCTTGGATTTTCAAAATGGATGACTTGTCTAATGCTCTTTTACCTGTCTGATGCTCTTTTTACATCTTCATTGAATTTTACAAGTTTTTTGAAACGCTTTTTTGTGTTAATAATATAAAAAACGTAATCTGGATGGTATCGAAAGCACAGGAGACATGTGATGTGTATATTTTTATAGGAAAAGAGATTTTACCTCGCATGCGCGTTTCGATGCTCAACGTCGTTTCTTCTCATTGGTTTACAGGCAACGTGCTCGACACAGCCAACTCGCGCAAGAAAACCTGACCTATCGCAAGAGTATACCGAGGCTCGTTCCGACCTAACGCCAATCTAACGTGTTTCGAATCCTTTTACTGCCACGCAAGCGGCAAACTAACGATGTTTTACAGATCAACGACCGCCGTAATCCGTAGTTGCCTGCACATGCAATTCATTACTCTTGAAATATATTTTACATTTTTTTTAATCACACTTGTCTAAAAACTTGATTTCGATTTTTTTTAGACCACAAATAAAAAATTTTGCATCTTATCTTAAAAAAGTGATGTTTTTTGAAAATTACGCGTGTTCCGAGTTTAAAAACGTTGAAAACTATTTTCCAATTATTTTCGTTGTGATTTTTAGAAATTTTAAGGGTTTTTACCAGTTATTGGGGTTTTGGCGAAATTTAATGAAATTTTTCGAAATTTTTAAATATTTAACGAAATTTTCATGGGATTTAAAAAAATTTTAAGGAATATCAAGTGATTTTAGGAAATTTAAACGGATTTTATGAAATTTTATGGGATATTAAGGACTTAAGAGATTTCAAAAGATTTTACGAGATTTTATTGGATTTCCAAGAATATTAAAGGATTTTAATATATTTTATGGGATATTGAGTATTTTTATGGATTTTGAAGGGATTCAAGGGATTTTACGAAATTTTCAGTTGATTTTCAGGAATTCTAAGAGATTTAATGAGACATCATGGGTTTTTGAGTAATTTAAAGTAATTTTAAGAAATATCAACTGATTTTACGAAACTTAAAGGAATTTCATAAGATTTCATAGGATTTTAAGGGATTTTATCAAACTATTGGAGATTCCTGAAAGTAAACAAGGAATTACGAGTTTTTATATTTCAAAAATTAAAAATTCTCCATTATTTTGTATAACACTTGTTCAAAAATTTGATTTTCGATTTTTTTTTAGACTAAAACTAAAAAATTTTGCATCCTATCTTAAAAAAATGATTTTTTTTGGAAATTGCGCGAATTGTGCGAATGTTCCGAGTTTTGAAAATGTTGAAAATTATTTTCCAATTATTTTCGTTGTGATTTTCATAAATTTTAAGGGGTTTTACCAGTTATTGGGGTTTTATAGAATCTTAAGAAAGGGTTTTGGCGATTTAATGAAATTTTTCGAAATTTTGAAATATTTAACGAAATTTTAATGGGATTTAAAAAATGTTAAGGAACATCAAGTGATTTTGCGAAACTTAAAGGCATTTCATAAGATTTCATAGGATTTTAAGTAATTTAAGGGATTTTATCAAATTATTGAAGATTCCTAAAAGTAAACAAAAAATTGAAGGGTTACATGCAATAACCGGTTATATAATTTTAGCACTCGATTTAGTTGGCCCCTGAGAGCTTTAAAAAAATTGTTTTATAATGAGGAATAAAAAATACGCAAGAAAATTTTCGATTTAAATAGGTGTTTTAAAAATCGAAATTCGAAAAAAAAATTTAAAGGCTCTCAGGGGTCAACTTAATCGAGCCCTAAAATTCTATAACCGGTTATTGCATGTTACCCCTTAATTACGAGTTTTTATATTTAACAATATTTATATTCTGAATTATTTTCTCTACTTTTGAAATAGCTAAAAACATTTTAAAATCTTCTGATTTGAAATTGTTTAGAATCCTCTGAAACTTTTCAGCAAAAGGTGTGTAAAAATAAAGAATTAATCGCGCACGAATAATTATAGTTGCTAGTTGGACCAAAAATATGATGACCTATAAATGAAAAAAGAAATGAGAATGTAAAAAAATAATTACATACCTTGCTTATACCTTTTTTTGAACTTTATAATTTGAAACAGCCTACCTTCAAAATTACAAATTTTTCAGACCTTGTAAAAAAAATTTGAGCTTGAGAAACAGCAAATAGGCTACGAATGACTGAATATAGTTGCGTGTGTAGCATCTTTAAGCGTCAGCATATAATCGCGATTGCAAGATCGCGCTTCTGGAATTAGTTATGAAACCGGTTTCAAACCCAGAGAGTCCGACGGAAACGCTTCTTGCAATAACTGGCACCGTTGTCCCCTTTAATAAACCCCACCCTTGTTTTCTTTCTCTTGCATTATCAATCTCTTTTATGTCTTTCTTCACATGCGAATCTCTCGCAACAAAAAATAAATGGTACCAATTCTCGACCAATAAAACGTACTGACAATTTAATGACACCTGCTTATGCTTCCTCAAATGTCGACTCGAAATTATTCTCGTACAAAGAAAAGAACAAAAAAAATAAACTGAAATCTAGCACACTGAGAGTTTTTTAAATAAAAAATAAATAAATTACTATATGCTTGGAAATTGGCATATTTAAAAGGTTGAATATATTTAAAATCCTTAGATTATGAAGAAATATTCTTTGATCATTTCAAATTTGAAGACTGATTAATTAATTTCATCATAATGCCAAATTAAATTCAATTCTGAGACCATCATTTATTATTGGGTTTCAGGCCAACAATTTCCAGAGCTAATTTCTGTTCTTTGTCTTATTACAGTCGTGGAACAATGATCGCGTTTTATGAGAGGAAGTTTGAAAATTACTTTCCTTTCTTTTATTTTTGCTTCTTTTTATACTATAAAGAGCCAAGTGTAATAAGAATGTGATCGAGTGCAAACAACTCATCGATCACCTGGGGAAAGATTGGCTTTTGAAAGTGTCAGTAGAAAGGTCATGCACCTCGATTCTATACCGGTTATCTTTTTTCCCTTGCTCTTTCCCTTCATTTCTTAACCGCCCTCTCTCTGTTTCTCCTCAGTACTCTATTCACTTTTTACCAACACGCAGAAAATTTTTAACGATAAATTATTGCACCGCAGATGCACATATCTCACCAGTAATTATCCCGTTGATCAGAGGCTAATAATTAATGTTTCTCAAAAAATTTCTCTCGGCTTGTCAAAATGGAGAATGAAAAAATATCGACTGTCATGAGTGCGAATCTAATTTTCGCTTTTTATTTCAAAGAGAAAACTGATTTCTGGTAGTAAATTCAGTAATTCACTCTGTTTTATGATTCAGAACGTTCTATTGGTTTATTTATTATCGAGATAGTAATTAATATATACTTGATTTTATGAGTTGTTTGAATAATGTTCATTTAGTACATGCGACGTAAATTAACGTTCAGGCGATAAATTAAATGAAAATTCTACTTTAAGAGCGTTCGAATATCACGTTACATTTTGAATTTATTTTCAAACTGTGTGAATTCACGTATTTTTATAAACAAATATACAGTTTTGAATTCGTTTTAATTTTTTCATTTTTATTGCGACAAGAGGACTTGAACACAAAATTTTCAACGATCTCCCAGACTCGCCTAGAATCTTTATACTTTTACCTTATATCTTTTTGTGTTTGACTTGATCTTGAAGTCTCAGGTTATATCTTCGAGTTAACTTTAGTTGCACAACCGCGAATATCATCTTACCAAGTGCAGCTAATCTTCAAATATTTGCAGACTTATCTTCTCTTATCCTTTTTCACATCCTCATCTTTTTTATATGCACTACGCGTATACCGACAATAGTTGTCTTTGGCACTGTAGAAATTTAACCTTCCTTGAAGGTCGGTTAAATATTAACATTAAATTATCACTTAGCTTTACAGCAGAGTTGGATATATCAAAGCATAAAAAGTGAATTGAACATAACAATTGAATTCAATTTTTATGCTTTGATATTATCAAACTCTGCTAAAAAGCTTTTCATAATTGTCAATCATTTCAACTTTGAGCTTTTTTAATTTGCACCTCTTTTAATTTGCACCTCTTTTAATTTGTACCTCTTTTAATTTGTACCTCTTTTAATTTTCACTCGTACTAATTTTCTTTTTAATTTCAAAGACTTTTAAATATTAATTTAATGTCACATATTTGAAACTTTCACAAAATTGGAATTAATCAGAATAAAGAAGAGGCTCAATGAAAGTTTTTATTGGAAATGGAAACTAAAAAATGGACACTAAATGGACACTTTCACTCAGAAAAAAGTTTGTTTGAATCAAACAAACGTATCATTGATATAGGGGCAATCAAAAAATATCTTTGAAT
>CAJFCP010000128.1:2708529-2782919 GCA_904066005.1 Synergus itoensis | reverse complement strand
CCCTATATCAATGATACGTTTGTTTGATTCAAACAAACTTTTTTCTGAGTGTTTAATTGATATGGACACTATGAATTAATGATTCATTTAAATTAGGAGGAGTCAAATACAGGAAAAACAATTTATTATCGTTTGAAAAATTATTGCGGAATGCTTTTGCAGAATACGATAATGCATGCGCTGTTAGAGCTTTTCAATAGATCGATATCGTTGCCCGTTAGGTGGCAGGTGACATATTGACAATCTCTCTTGCGTTTTGCACGGCATGCGTGCCGCGTATGAATTGAACACGTGACGAGTCAGAGAGACGTGGAGTACGTGGTGGAAATTTCAAATTTAACAAGGTGACGCAAATCTTCTGAATTTCAACGATTTGTGATATCGCCTCGCAAGTTTTCTATATCTACGAGATGCCATGCCTCAAGAATCGACTACTTGCATTTTTTTCCCAATACGTGATGGGAAAACTTAGTTATACAACTAGAACAATATTCAAATTCAAATATTTACAATTAATCGGGAAACAACCAAAAATTTTCTTTATCGGAAGAAAATCAGCTGTAATTTTAAGTCAGAAAAATAAAACCTATTTTTTTAATTTAGTATAAAACAAAGCGAGTTTTTGGTTGATTTACATTATAAGATTTCACAGTTTTAATTACTTTTCGTCTTGCAAGATGTCAAAAGAAATTCACCGTTACTGAATGTCCAATTCTACTGAACGTATACGTCTCGCCTATTTTTAATCTAGGTCGTTAATTTTAACGTTCATTAAAATGGTAATTAAGCAACCAGATGCTTTTATTTTAACGATCGTTCAATTTAACGGTTTTTAAGCTCTCAGTTGAGAAATATGCCTTAGAAAATACAATTGTTTATGTAAATTCAAAAACACTTGGAGAAACTCCCATCTTATGGTAACTCATAAGACTGAATCCATACAGCAGTAAAATATGGTACAATTACAATCTGTGGTTTTCACAACCACATTTATTAAGTGACACCAACCACAATCGTGTTATAGCACCCACAAATTAGTGGTTGTACCATATTTTACTATTTCTATGGTAATCACAACCAGAGTTTAAAAAAAAAGGAGGGAATGGCTTTCTGTGAATGGGCTAGAGACTAGATTGTAAATTATCTGATTCTTTGCAATGCAGAAATTTCAGATTCATCTGATACCTTAATTTGAAACTTTGAATGAGTCTTGAATGAGTCTTTGAAACTGAGACTGAGTTTTCGAGATCATTATTTCTTCACAAAGCAGATTTTCCTATCACAGTAAATGAATTTGTTGACATGATGAGTTTCCCCTTGCTCCAACTGGAAAGCTAATTTCTACCTTTCTGATTACTAATCTAGAAAATTCCTTCTGGTTTCAGGACAACGAACAGCTGACTACATTTGCCCACTTGTCGGACTACCACGTATACAGGATTCCGAACTCGAAGAGGTACTTCAACGCACCCTTCGAGTGGGGTATTTGTCTCAGGCCGTCCACTAACGCAGAAGCAGAGCATACCGAGGCTGGTGAAACCGGTCTCAAAGTGATAGCCTTTCACAGCGAAAAGTCACGTGCTTGCTGGCTCACAGCCATGAGGTTAGCAAAGGTAAGTCAAAAAGGTCTTCCCTTTCTTCAAAGCCAATTCCCAATTCCTCTTCTTTTTTCTTCTTTCTTCTTCTTCTCTTTGTACGTCGAAAAACGTGCACAAGCGCAACTTTCAAGGGCTTCCGGAAGCACTTGGATCATAATTAAAATGTCGGGAATTGAAAATCCTCTTGACCTAAGCACAAATAACTATCAACGACCATCAACTTCACTATTTTCAAAGGAAATTCTCAGTAAGACACCTCATTTCCATAACGAATCTACATTCTAGATTCAGACTGAATGCTCGAACATCATTGGAAATTTGCTGACCTTATATTTATAATTAGAAATGCCTTCCTGAGAACAGTTTCAGAAATATTAATTGCTCTTGCTACCAATTAAGAAGACTCATCAAATTTCTGTATATTCAAACCTTTCGACGTTCCCAAATCGAGGCTTTGATTTCATTATCGGGCGAGTTTTAAATTACTCTTTGGCACCACAATAAGTTTTACTGTGCAGTTGATGTTTCTACGCTTCCAAACCAATCTCCCCCTCCATTCACCCAGAAAACAGTTTCTTTAAATCAAAGAAATGTTTCTTTGATTTAAAGAAACTGTTTTCTGGGTGTTGGCTTTGTACCAATCAGAAGCCAAATGGAAGGGAAGAAGCGTTAGAGATTGGTTACGAAGTTTAGTAAAAATCTACTGCTTAGGAAAACATACTGCGGTGTAAACTGTCTCATTCTCTATTTTCTTGGTGAGTCTGAAGAGGATAATCAATTTGCGGATAGTGGACGACCTGCCTAAAAACATCTTCCGATATTGATTCGACTAAGGATGTCGTCTCTTCACTTTCTGATGATGTGAAGTGATTTCCGCAAAACGAGAGTTCCTATTACGGTTCCTATTATGCTACTCTTTAGGCTTCTATTCTTCTTGGTTCTAAAGTGGAGACTCAGACTCTCGTCGAATCTCGACTCCGTCTCTAGTGGACTCCCCAGAATCGTTGGCATTGCAGACTTCATCAGCAGACTGCGATTTCTATCAAACGTCCAAGAGTCTGTTTTCACAGAATTGTTATATTTGTTTATCTCCCCCCCCTCGAGTTAGCGAACGTAAACCGCTTTTCCAATGCTTGGAAAAGCATTGGAAAGCTCTGGAAGTTTGGAAATGTCTGGAAGTTAGTCACACCGGATGAAGCCAGATTTTTGCTTCACCTATTGGCTTGATTCGTAAGAATTTTAATGATTTTAAAGAATTGCAAGGGTTTTGAAGAGCTTAAGGTATTTCTTCTGCAATGTTCTAAAATGTTTCAAAATATTTTGAAGTCTTTTAGAATTCCTTGAAATCTTTTGGAATCCCTTAAAATCTTTTAAAACTCTTTTTATATTCTTTTAATTATACACTCACTTCACGAATTCCAGTTTATAGAATCAGTTTTTATGATTGTATTATTTTTTAGCTTAAAATGAAGTTATTAAAAATTAAGATGTGCGGATATATGTAATCTAATATAGATGTTTTTTAGCACATGGTCAATAAGAGCTAGAAGAAGAAACGCTGAGTTATATTTGGTACAAAAGAAAAGAAGCAGAGAGCTAATAAAAGACTTGGAAATCAACCTGGAGACCACAGAAGACAACAGAAGACCACAGAAAAGACAATAGATCTATCTCAAGTTTTATACAAGTTTGATACAACGTTTTATGAAAGTAGACTTTCTGGAAGCAGATAATTTTCTCTAGAAGAATAAGAAAATGGAAGAAGTTGAGAGAACAAGGAAAATATGAGGAAGTAAAGGAAGATGATGATGAAGAGGCGAGAAGAGCGAACGAATTACAAGACAGACTGATGGTGTTGGTGCCAGAGAGGCGAAGCCTTCGAGGCTCTTCAGCTTCTTTTTCTTGGTTATAGATGAAAGAGTTGCAAAGTCCACCCTAAGAAATGGCTAAGTACTACCTTGTGCCATCCCTGAAAAGGGGCGTCTGCGAAGAAGAAACGGATCAGACTGTGCAAAATTACGAGGTAGAAGACGTAGAAAGACAAAAGAGAAATGTGAAAGAATATGATTTAAGTCAGCCATGTCTCGACCTTGATTTTGAAATTCAAACTTGAATTTTCAAATTTTTTATGAAAAAAGAAACTTGGCAAAATAGGGAAAGTTCGCCGGAAATGAAAAAAAATCCATAAACCAATGGAACCTGCTTTCTTAGAGTCAGAATACAAAAAAAGGACTGGAAAGGCTTTTCAATTTGTCTGTAGCCTGCAGGCTCTTCCGCGCAATAAACTAGCATTATGATGCCTCGGAGTTGTGTAGAGTGTTGAGCAGAGCTTGACAATATCAGCAATAACTCACAATTATTGTTGAAACAGAACTCAACTTGGATAGGAAATATTGTGAAAATTCAAACATTTCGAATTAGATTCTGAAAAATGTGCAGCTATATTGCTTTTTTTGGTACATTTTCCTCTCTTGTAAGGACGTTTTTAAAACGTATCATTTTAGACGTCTTAGAGAAGTTTGAAACCTGAAAATGACATGAATTCATGTAAAATATTACAAGAAGCCAAAAACGTTGAACTGAACATTTGCGGACATGTCTATCGGTTTTGTAACGTGGGGGCGATGTTCAATCCGTTCATCTGTTGTATTATATGTCCGCCAGCCATGTCGGTCGATACGGCTGGTCCACACCTACATTCCCACACACTCTTCATTCTGCCCCACCTCACTTACACCTGTCGTGATGAAAATTACATAACTACTGAATTCTTCTACAATTTTCTATTTTAATATATTCTTAGAAAGAGTACGGACATGAAAATCTTCATTTAGAATTTACCCTTTTCCCCTTTTGCTCAAACATAGTTTTTCCGAGTCTTCGTTGACTTCACTGTCTTCTCAGAGTTGAAACGTATAATTCTCGAGAAAAGATAGGTCATTTAAATTGCAAAACAGGGTGGTAGGGGCAACGCTCGATTGAAGTATACAGACAGACGTAACACAGGAAATTACGAAACTTTGATTCATCGAAGAGGACCGACCCTCCCGCCATTAAATTATCTTCGGTCTAGCCTATTATGCGGCCTGCCACATTTCGATTTCAATCCAGTTCCGCCCCGATAGGCGATTCTACACGTTACTAGTTGCCACTCCAGGTGCGACTTTGCCTTGGACTTCACACAACTTCCCTAGCCTTTAGTGACCTTCAGATCTTTTAGTTGGCTGATTTCGGGGCTGCTTTAATGAATATTTATCGATACTCGGGTCCATAATTGATATTATCGAGCATATATTTTTCCGCGCGATTTATTTCCTGAGAAGGAATGTGCAAGAAAATGATGTTAGTCCGAGGGAAAATCTGATCGCAGAACAAAAGAGGAAAAAAGAAGAAAAGCGAAAATTTTACTTGAGAAGAAAGAAGCCTCAGTGAATCAAATAAATTCATACAAAAAAAAATTTCGTTTTAAAAAACATATATCTTTTTTAATATCATGTTTCAATCCAGCTGAGCTATGCAATTTCCTCTTTCATCTTGAAATTGCAACTTTGAGTTTATTTCCATTTTTGTATATTTTGTATGTATCAGTAATAAATATGAAACAGCGAGCAAAAACATCCCCGCAAAAGAGTTGATTGCCTTCTCCTCTTTCGCCTAATAATTACAATGCAGTTTTCTGATTTCAAACAATCTACTCGCCCCAGGAAATTCTATTCATACTCTGTGTAACCCAATATTAGCATTATTCTTGATTTTATTTTTTTATTCTGTGTTTCTTTCCAAGTTCTTCTTTCGTTTCTTTATTATCTTATACTTCCTTCATCGCTCTGTTTATTAAAATCCTCTTGCTCGTTCGTCCGAGTAACGTGAATCTTCTTCTTCTCAGCAGTATTAATCATCTTTTCTACTCGTTCATGTCCGCAAGGGACGACGATAAAATTGTATTAAGATTACAAAGTTATGATGTTTAAAATAGCCTTATTTTATTTCAGTATGGTAAGCAGCTCAGAGAGAACTATCGAGCCTTCAAGAATAAGCAGTGTGAACAACCAGGTGGTGGCAGTCCCAAAGAATATACCAGCTACAATGTACCCAATGTAAGTCTTTATTGATTTTTTAACCAATCTGGAACATTAAACGATATAGATAAATCCTAGGTATTATTAAACTAATTAACTTATCAAAAATAAAGTACTTTTCATTTTCAGTAGATTCTCATTTGAATAAATCAGTGAAACGTGGCTTTTAATTTTAAATTAAAAGAAGAGGCTATGCATTCAGGAAACTGAGGGTCGATCTACATATATACAGGGGTAGTTTTTTTTATATAGAAACCACCCGATTCGTTTCGAGCCTTAAACAGCGCTGTATTTATGCAACGGTTAAATGGCGGGCCGAATTAACGTACTGGGTCGTATATTAGGAAGTTTATCGCCTGCTGCAGCAATAATAAATTTTCTGCGTTCGATTTATCCGCTCTGCTTTCCGTTTCGCTTGAGAAGAAAGAGCTACGGTGCCGTTTAAATTTTAAAGCAATCACTGTCAAATTCGCCATGGAAAATGAATGTCGCATCAACTGATTAACACGACTAAAGAATATTTATGGAGTAAAAAATGTCCCGTGTCAAAATAAAAAAAAAGAAACTGGTCAATAGCTCCCTATCTGGCTAAATATTTTTTTTTGCAACATCATTATGTTTCCGAGCAAAGGGGTCGTCCATTTATTACGTAACACTTTTTTTAACGGTTTTTTTAACCTTATAATAATGTTGTAACCATAGAAATTGACAACCTTCCTTCCTAATTGTTACGTTACTTTCATTTGTCTGACTTTTTAGCTCTAAATACTATGTTCTTACTTTATTTATACTAATAACTAATATAACTATAATTTATGCTAAGAACTAAAAATTTATTAAACATTCAGGATTGCAAAGGTTTCAAAATTTTGTATGGGATTTTAAGATATTAAAGATTTTAAGATGTTTCATGGTATATCAATATATTTCAAGGGAATTTAAAAGATTAAAAAAAGGCCAAGGGATTTTAAAAGATTTCAAAAGATTTGCGAGACGATTTGTAAACTTTTCAATGAGAGATTTCTACACAGAAAAAATACTATTTTTTACAGCTTGTTTTTGTTACACCTTAATTAAGCCCGTCTTTAGACTTAACGCTAAATTTAAGCCCATCTTTAGTCTTAAATCTATTGTTAAGTCTAAAAACGAACTTAAACTATAAAAAAAACTAGACTTTGTTATGTGTAGGAATTTCAACATTTTTGAAGCAGAGTTTCCAAGGATATTATTGATTTATGAATTGACCAAGGTTTCAAGGGATTGAAAAGAACTTCAAATATCTCATGTGATTTCGAAAGATTTCAAAATATTTCTATAGCTGACAGCGTATAAAGTAATATGTGGGCGATTCCAAAGAGAAGTATTTTTTTATTTTCGTATTTCGGTATTTAAGTTTAGTCTAACTTCATCAAACAAATTTAATTTTCGTACACATGTAGATATTGTAGATTGAGCAATACATTTCGGTTAATTATTATTCCATGCTTATCTCATTGCAATGGTGAACGACTTGAATGAAAATAGTCGTTTAAAATATGCAACATGTCAAGCAGGTGCAAGTTGAAGTTGACTTTAAGCAACAATGTTCCAACTGCTTATTACGCTCTGCCCATATTGTATTGACTTAAGTGAAGCTCGTGCAAATTAAAAACCAGTTTCTGAGAAAGCTACAGGACACGTTGCGTTGTTCCCGATCGCGTGTCAAGTTGCACGTACAATAACTTCCGTGAAGATCATTATCTTTGTGAATTTCCATGAAGATTGTTATCTCCTTGCTAGAATTTCTTCTCCGTACTCTTTCGCCTTTTTATTAGCGCACTCTTTTTTATTCTCTATCCTGTCTATCTCGTTTTTCTCTCCCGAACCTGAGAGATTAGTGCATTGTGTCGATTCAGTGTGACAAGGTCAAGGCTTTCCAACAAGAACCTCGAACTCGAATGTAACCCACCTTTCCAGCAGCTGATTTAACAGGTCCTTCACGACTAACATGAATGCAGGTTTCGAGAAAAAATTAGAGTAAGACCTTCTTACACAATTACATTTTTAAAACGAAAATATTCCAAAAAATAATTTTAAATTAATTCCAATTCATTATTTGAATTTGAAGCCTTAAAATCCGATGACTTAATTAGATTAACCTGTCAACCGAAAACAAGTTCCTACTGGTGGAAATAAAAAAAGAAATAAATTGAAACGTAATTGAATAATTATAAAGTCTACTAAATTAAATTAAATAGACTAGTGCTTGAATCACTCTCAGTCTAAATAAAATGATCGATTGCAGAGTTTTCTGGTTACTTGCAATAAGATATCGTAATTATCGATTAAAAGTGGAAGAATTAATTTGTCACGTTCGAAGTCTCTAATGAGCAACCGTGTCCTTAATACAAAGAGACTGAGTTGATCGAGAATTATCCATCTTTTTATAGTCACATTTCAAAATTGCGTAAATCTGCATCGTCGTCTTTATCGCTCATTTACTGGTTTATCTAATTCATTTGTCTGGTATCTTATCTGCCTGGGGAGCTTTGTAGCTTGGAAGCGGCGCGTATCAAGTTTATAAGAGCACAAGAATAATTGACAATCGAGAGCTAGAAAAAGACCGACAATCTCAACCCTGGACAATCATTTCCTTCGATTCTCTTTTATATACCGAAATAACTTTCTCTCGAGAATTTCTCCTGCAATCATGACGATTTTCTGATGTCTTGTTTGGATATAATAATATGTCCATCTGGAGAAACTATCGAGTTACCTCGTTATAGGCCAGCCTTCAAAGTATTTCTTCTTTTATTCAAGACAATTTTGTTTATTTAGTTTTTTATCTATGACAAGAAAGAAATTTATTCTAATTTGCATTTCAAGTCAATTATAGTTCATAAAGTATTTTATTTCTATATTTATTTTAATGGATTTAACAGATTTCAAAGAATTTAAGAAGATTTAAAGATAAAGATAACGATAAAGATTTCTAAAGATAAAGGTTTTTAAAGATGCTAAGGGAATTAAAAAATTTCAAGGTATTTCAAAGGATTTTATATGAAAGTACGTCTTATTACAAAAAAATTGAGACATTACAAATTGAATCGATTAATTAGAACTAAAGATAAGTTTCCAAAAAAAGGTACAAAAAATTTTAAAATTCTGTATCTTCGCCATTTTTTTGTAATATTCCAAAAATATTTATATAGGGTGGCCATATGTCTGGGAAGACAGGGAAATGTCAGAGAAAATAAAAATTGACAATTATGCTAATTATTTTATTTTTGCCGTATTGCATATATATATTTTATAGTTTATTTAACATATTTTAGAAACTTTCCAAGGATTTCGAAGGATTGTAAAGAATTTGCTGGCATTCTTTGAGATTTTTTGGGTTTCTAATGATTTCAAGAGATTTTTGAATAATTTTAAAAAACTTTAAAAGGTTCCTAGGAATTTAAAGGGATTACAAGAGATTTGTATAATATTTAAAAGATTTAGTGGAATTTTAAAGGACTTGATTGAAATTTTAAAGAATTTCACAAGATTTTTATGATTTATAAAAGATTTTGTAGAATTTTATGGAATTGCAAGAGGTTTTCAAGAATTTTAAGAAATCTTTACGTATTTTAAGGGATTTAAAAGTTTTTCGTGGAATTTTAAAGGATTTTAAGAAGCTTGTAAAAATTTAAAGAAATTTTGACATTTTTAAAATGATTTTAAGGAATTTAAAGATGTTTCTAGGAATTTCAAAAGATTTCAGGGAATTTTGGGATTTTAATAAGTTTCTAGTAATTTTAAAAGATATTAAAGTTCCTCGTGGAATTTTGAAATATTTCAAGAGATTTTTAAAAGATTTTGTGGAATTTTGAAGGATTGTAGGAAATTTTAAGAGATTTGTAGGAATTTTAAAACAATTAGTAAAAATTTAAAGGTTTTTATGAAATATATTATCAAATTTAAAGGGATTTCGTCAAATATAAGATATTTCTAGGAATTTCAATAAATTTCAATGAATTTTCCAAGGTCTTCGTAAATTTGAGAGATTTTTACAAATTTTAAGTGTTATGATTGTTATGAAGTGATTTTAAATTTCAAAAGATTTAAAGTGATATTACACGAAATTTTTGAAAAATTTCAATAGTATTTTTACTGAAAATTTATTCGCATTTTTAATACTTTGCTGTCAGGGAAATTTGTCTGAAAGTCAGGGAAAAGTCAGGAAAATGAAAAAAATTGAACCTTGTGGTCACCCTGTATTATAGTGGTTTGTCTTCACTACTAAAGGACTGATTACACCGAGTTACATGCAAATCCCATTTCTATAGAAACGTGAAAATAATCTGATGTGTGGTATAAGCCCCGAGATTTTGAAATGAACTAAAATTTATGATTCAGTTTGAAACTAGAGCTAAATGCAAATTTACGATGGCAGGTGAATCTTGGGCGTCAGGAATATCGATTCAGAATATTGGGGAAGTGGGCTTCAACGGGAAGATTCGTTAGGTACCGGAAGTTACAGGGACACGTAGCGGCCCCACTTCCGATATGCATCCGGCTGGGCGAGGCCAGGGATGAAGACAGGATCGTTAGGGAAATACGGCGTCTGGCGGTTCTAAAAGCGGCGGCGATCATCAAACTTTAATGTTGCCTGTTAACTGCAGCCAGGCTGATATGACGTAACGAGGGAGGATGAATGACGGCGGATGGACAACGATATGGTGACTGAACAGGGGTATATTTACTTGTATTATCGAAAATCCCTGTCAAGATCATGGCAGTTATTTCTAAAGCCACTACCGTTATTGTTAAGCGCTGCGGGTGAATTCCTGAGGGTATTTAAATCATATGTTTCATATCAACCAGAATTGGAAAATAAAAATGAGATACTTCTGCATTTTAGTGGTTTGGAGTTGAAGGGAAGAATTTGATTGAAAAAAGATTTGTGCTTCCTCCCCCCCACGTTTTGGTCAAATGTCCACATTTTGTGAGCCTCTGAACCCGAAACACTGAGCCAAATAAATTCATAACTCTAAACCCTCATCCAGAACCATTTCTCGTTTCTTTGGAATTGTTTCTGGAAGTAGGTCATTTGTACTTTATTTCTAAAGCATTGAAATTGGAAACTTGGAACTCAGCAGAGAAACAGGTTAATATTGCTGGAGACTTTATTTCATTAGCCGAGTCGCAGATGTAATAACGAAGCTTACATCCCGACTGATAGCTAATTTCAAAACTTTTTACATTTTCTCTTCTGATTTGATTCCGCTTCGTTTCCTTTGAGTGAGTTTTTCTGCTGTATGAAGTTTTTCCACTTCTATTCTCGTAGGAATACGGTTCATCTTGTTTAGGTAGCTGATTCGGAACTCCTTAATCTGAATCTCGTTAATCTGAATCTCATTCCTATTTCTTTCCTCGCGCTTTTCCCCCAGATTTCGTTTTTCTCGAAGCTTATCTTGGCCTGGTTGGTGTGTTGATTTTCGTAAAAAATTTTTTGCGACTAATAGAAGTCTGTGGAAGAGAGACTTGGGAGGGGGTGAGAGAAAGACTGAGGGAAAGAGGGAGAGGGAGAGAAAGATAAGCGGTGCAGATGCGGTTTAAAAGTCGAGTAAAAAGCCTGACCTGCTGTTGCTACGCGCGAACTATCGACCAACCAGTTCCAACTATATCTATGCAAGATAGAGTGTAGTGAGCAGGGTTGGGTAGGGAAAAGAGAGAGAGATAAGGGAAGAGAAAGAGGATAATATTTATATAAAATGTGAGGAATAATAAACAATCCAAAGTCAAATATAGTCAATAAACAATCCAAGGCAATATTAATAACTGTTTTGATTCAATTATTGGACTTCTATTCTGGTTTGAAGAACTTGATTGCGGATCTGTATGATGGAATAGACATTTCTGTGTGACCTAATTTTTAAAAAATTTAATTCAGGAAATAGAGGTATCTGATATACAGTTTTGAATGTTTACAAATTTTGGGGATGTCAAATTCGAATATAGTAGAATAGCATGAAAATTTAAAAATTTAAAAATTGTATACTACTCGAGCAGTAAATTTGGTAGCTCGTTGTGTCTCCGACGAGTTTTCCACTTTAGAAAGAACTTGTGGGTATAACGAGAAATCGGAAGTGGGTAGCTCGTCTCGGTGGACTCGTAAAGTTAAATTAAAAATTTCCATTCGTTGCACCGGTCCAGTGCCAACGCGAGACAACACGAGAAGACGTTTAGACGTTTTGTGAAACCGGAAATCACACAGACAACCGAGTAAGTGAAGATTTTCAATCTCAGACGGTGACTTTATTTAATCAGGTCTAAAAAAAGATGACATTTATTACTGTAAGAACAAAGAAAACTAATTTCTGAGGAAAAAAGAAGCTTTTAAGTTTAAATACTTCTTAAATTTTAAGCTTTTAAAACTCTTTTAACTCGTTCCCTCACAATCAGTTATAAAAGGAGCTGATGTTTCTTTAGAATTTATAAAATAGAATTTTGCATCTGCCTGGGATTACCACTCCAGTTCAAATGTCTTTGTCCTCATTTCCAAGCTAAATCCTTCTTTGCTAATACAAATGCATTATTATGAAGATGCTGTTGTGACATTTGAAAATTGTCACTCATGTCATTCGAAGAACTTTCGGAATTAAATCCAATTATCTATAAATTTATACAGAAGTAGAACTTTTTAAATTAACTTTACAGATTCAGTTAAAACTTTATTCAGCAAACATGCTTCAGTTTTCAGAGAAATTTCATTTTCCATCATACTGTTATAGACGATGTATCGGACAGAAAGTGGCACTGTCTAGAGTCAGAACAATTCTGGAGAAAGTGAGAAAGGGATGAAGAAATGCTTTGAAAGTTTATACCCGTTTTATGATCCAATTTTGCTATGCAAAATCATAGAAGATCTTCGCCTGATTCGGTTGTTCTATGCATATAAAAGCAATGCATTTTTTGATTCGCGATAAATGAAACGAATGTCCTAGGCTTCAAATTGCAACATAAAGTACAATTTATAATTCATAACTTTCCAAATTTCAGGAATTTCGAGAAAGCTTTAAATTTTCAGATGTTCGAAATCAAATCTTGAAAATTAGAGAATTGTTTATTTATATTTTAACGGCAAAAGCTATTCACTTTTAATATGGATCCCTGTAACCATATAACCATTTTCAAAATATAAATGTCCTCGTTAACCCCTTTGTAGCTTCTCTAAAGCTGCAATGTTCGTAATCGTGCATTCGTCGAACTAATATTTTACGTATCCGTATTTTGTTCTTTTACCGTCTCGTCGGTGGAATAGTACAGGTATTTCCTCGCATATTCAAATATCATTAAACACTTTTGCCGACGAATGGAGGCCATAAATGCAGGAATACCTGTTTAATAGTCGTTTTTATGTTGTCTGCTCCATGGAAAAACGCGACTAAAGCAATAAACTCTTTTTACGGCCCCACCTACAAAAGAGTATTACTCCCCCTACAAAATTATAATCTTAATGCATAATCTAAAAAATTTCTCCAAACGAGGCTAAATGACCATTAATTATGCAAAAACTAACTCTTTATTGCATTGATACCATAAGTTTTGCAACATGTTGTTTTATGACTCAAGAAAATCTTGATTGCAATTTATATCTTCGTCTGAAACAAATAATTGGTTTTCATTTATCCTTCTCGAAAGTATTCTATGCAGAAAGCAGGGTGGCCACATGTCAGGAAAATGTCAGGGAAATGCGAGTAGTTGTTAGGGAAAATAAAAATTGACATTTATACTATGTTATTTTTTTAACAGATTTTAGAAACTTTCCAATGATTTCGAACATTTATAAAGAATTTCCAGGCATTCTTTGAGATTCTTTGGGTTTTCTAATGATTTCAAGAGATTTTCAATAATTTTAAAAGATTTTAAGAGATTTATAGGAATCTAAAGGGATTACAAGAGATTTGTATAATACTTAAAAAATTTAGTGGAATTTTAAAGGACTTCATGAAATTTTAAGAGATTTTTAAGAATGTTTTTAAAATCAAAGGATTTTAAGGAATTTTAAACTTCGTTGTGGAATTTTAAAGGATTTTAAAAAGCTTGTAAGAATTTAAGGAAATTTTGATTTTTTAAAGTATATTTTAAGAGATCTTAATGTTCCTCGTGGAATTTAGAATGATTTTAAAAGGCTTCTAAGAATTTTAAGAAATTTTGATTTTTTTAAAGGGATTTTAAGGGATTTGATTGAAATTTTACAGAATCTCGCAAAATTTCTATGATTTATAAAAGGTTTTGCAGAATTTTATGGAATTTCAAGAGGTTTTTAAAAATTTTAAGAAAGAGATTAAAGAGAATTAAATTAATTAAAGAGATCTTTTCGTATTTTAAGAGATTTAATAGTTTTCGTGTAATTGTACAGAATTTTAAGAAGTTTGTTAAAATTTTAAGAAGCTTGTAGAAATTTAATGAAATTTTGACATTTTTAAAAAGATTTAAAGGAATTTAAAGATGTTTCTAGGAATTTCAAAAGATTTCCGGGAATTTTGGAATTTTAATAAGTTTCCAGTAATTTTAAGAGATATTAAACTTCCTCGTGGAATTTTGAAATATTTCAAGAGATTTTTAAAAGATTTTGTGGAATTTTGAAGGATTGTATATAGGAAAGTTTAAGAGATTTGTAGGAATTTAAAAATATTTTGAAGTTTTTTGAGAGATCTAAAGGACTTGAAATGATTTTGAGGAATTTTAAAACAATTAGTAAAAATTTAAAGGTTTTTATGAAATATATTGACAAATTTAAAGGGATTTCGTCAAATTTTAAAATATTTCTGGGAATTTCAAGAAATTTCAATGAATTTTAATATATTTCCATGGTTGTCGTAAATTTGAGAGATTTTTACGAATTTTAAGTATTGTTAACTCTCTCAATCTGAATTAGTAAGCAATTACTAATAAATTAGTGCCGATTCGTTTACTAATTCTATTTAGTAAGCATTTTTACTATCAATTAATTAAAAACAACTAATTCACAGTAAAAAAACAACTAATTCATTTAGTAAGGGTAACTAAATCAATTAGTGAGACTTACTGAATGAATGAGTAGTTTTTTACTGCAAATTAGTAGTTTCTAACTAATTGATAGTAAAAATGCTTACCAAAGTGAATTAGTAAACAAATCGGCATTATTTCATTAGTAATTTATTTCTATGTAATTCAAATTGAGAGGGAAGTGATTTTAAATTTCAAAAGGTTTAAAGTGATATTATACAAAATTTTTGAAAAATTTTAATAGTATTTTTACTGGAAATTTGTTTGCATTTTTAATACTTTTCTCTTAGAGAAATTTGTCTGAAAATCAGGGAAATGTCAGGGAAATTAACAAATTGAATCTTGTGGCCACCCTGAAAAAGTTAAAGTTGATCATAGGATTGAGGAAATAATTCACTTTTATGATTTATGATTGATGATGAATGAGATTAAGCCTTAAAAATTGTACCAGATATATATTTTATCTAATCTCTTTCACTTAGGATTCTAAAAGATAGATGTTATTGGCTCATTATATGAACCTAAGTTTGTAATCTCGAAAATTTGTGACTGAATAATCGTGTCGAGACGTCTTGCCACGTCTGAACGAGCACGCAGAGCTTCAATGGTCTGCAGACCATCGACAGTATTGATTAGGCGTTATAGTAATTCCTGCGGGGGTTCTGCAAAGTACCCTCGTTTGAACGCGAATCTGTGCAAAGCTAGAGAAGTTGAGGCAGCTTTGATCGTCCGAAAGTCTAATTATCGCTCTACCGACCAAACGATCCGAGTTAAGAATAATCCTCTCGACGAGTACCACAAATTCAAGGCAAAAAGATCTAAATATGTTCGTTATTCAAATAAACGTCTTTTTTTTTTTTTTTTTTTTCAAATTACGTTTGCTTATAAGGTTTTTATCATCTTCGTTTGATCACTGAGATGATCAAACGAGTAAATAAAATAAGGAAAATTTGCCGCTTCAGATTTAAAAAAAGGAAATCGTCAGAGATTGCGGATTGAAAAAGATTCTTGCATGAAAGCGTAATTCGAATGCTCTGGAAATTATGCAAGGTATAATTTTAGATTAGCTTCATCTAATTAAATAGATGGAATTCAATTCCTACACGTAAATTCCTCCATTTGTGTTGCTTCATGCATTGCTTCACGCGAAATGTTAGCCTCGCCTTGTCCATGAATTATCTGAAATTTGCGAAAAAATTACTGCGTAAAAGTTTAGTCAGCTGTTTTTTGAAAATTCAGGTAAAAATTTATGACAGAATACGATTTATTCTGCTTGCAATGGCGAAGCGAACGAAGATATTAATGAGTAATGAGTAACGAGCGTTCGTAATTACCAGCTAATATAGAGCAGTATTATTATTATTTTTTAAATGACACACAATCGCATGTCAAGCAAACCTCGATTGTCTCGATTAGCGCTGCTGAGAGGATGTTTACATTTGGAACACGTCATCTATTCTAATTGTTGTTCTTTTTTCTTCCTTTTTTTTCTCTTTAATCTCCTCTCTCGCAAGTTGTTAAGGCCCTTTTCTCCTCTCTCGTTTTAAGATTCGATCATTCCTCTGCTATCTTGAAACAAACTTTAATTTACTTTCAGCCCGTTAAGACAGCGCGAGAAGAGTTTCACGTGCAATTTAAGTTAACAACGTCCTCGTAATGTGGGGCCATCGACGAGAAGACGTTTTCTGCATTGGATGAATCGTGGGCCATTTGCTGAACATTCGAAAACGACTGAAGAGACTAAGACAATAAAGTTCCCTTTAGACTTGAGCACAATCTTGCGAAATTTTAAATTTGGTGACTTTGACATGATGGATTTTGTGTTGCGCCGAGTTTTTAATTGAATTTCCGAATTCTCGTGCTATAAATTAGAAAACTTTCCGAAGTTACCTCATCATTTTATTCTTGCAAGTTTTCAAACTTCCAAGTAACTGAAAATATAAAATATGATTTTAAACTGAAAATAAATCATGAGGAAACTTGCGGAAAGATATTTCCACATTGCTTGGCAGTGTATCCTTTTGCTTGACGGAGTAAAAAATTAACTGGCTTTCATCGACGACAATGGACTCGTCTAACTGTCTGTATTCTATACAGAATGCGAAATCCAATAACCTTTTTCCACCCACGGCTTCTCGCCATTATCGCATAAAAAGGTGAAAACCTCTTACCGTATATATATTGGAACGACAGCAGGAGAAAAGTATGAACAAACCAATTTCTAACATGCAGCCAGATTGACACGTTCCTTGTATTGATTTTGAATTTCATCTTCGACTTTTCAAGAAAACATATCTGCATATGCTTTCGAATTTTCGTAACGTTTTAATTCGGATTATTATCTTCAATGGAATTCAACAGGTGTCATCAAATGATGTTACACAATTTCCTGATTCTTTTGTGTCGTTACTGTCATTAATTATTTCGTAATTCAGATTCAGAGGGTTAATTTGAGAGCTTTGGATATTTACGAAGTCATTTTTTTAATTTTTTGTATTAGAATCAATACCAATCAATTTTGAATTAAAATTATTAATCCGGGAGAACTGAATTATTTCCTTTAACGACATTGCCTGCATTCAGTGCACAAATGGATGGAGAGGATGGTAAATGCACTACCCTCACCACAGCCAGAAGAGTCTCCCCATCATCACCCCTTTTCCAACACCATGAAACAGCCAACTCAAAACCCAAGGCTTCTCTGACACATACCGATCGATTTTATGCGCATGCGCCTATTCAACCTTGACATTGAACGAATTTTCTCTCTCTCTATCTTTCTCTCTCTCTCTCTTGTCCCCTCTCCCTTGCCCTCTCTCTCTCTTCCTGGCCCTTCTTTCATACTACTCAGTTAAAAAAGATACGTCATGTGCGTGTGCCGTTTCTAAATGTTCACCGGGTTTCGTAATTACAAACGAACGGCAAAAGCTCTTCTATAATCATTTGAGCGTTACGAAATGTTTGAAATCATATCAACATTTTACTTGCCAGATGCTATATATATATGAAGGGTGTTTCGCGTCATAACTCGGTACCATTTTTTTCAAAACACGTTTTATTGGCTTAAAATTTTTCTAAAATTCCATTTGATGAAAAAAATTTGAACTTTTAAATTGTTTAAACGAATTGTTTACAAATGCGGGAAACGGAAAAAAATAATAGCTTCATTCGATTCTGCGAAAAAAATTACATAGAGAGTATACATTGGACAATTTTTTGACTTGGATCCAATTCGTGGTGAGACAAATAAACAACAATTGTTTATTTATACTACACGGAAAAAAGAAAATGGCTGAATTTACCATTTAAAATAGTTAACATGCGCTTTGAACGCAGTTTTTCTGGAATCTAGTAACTTTTACTATTTCAAATTGTAACTTTTGCAATGAAAAAAACAGGGTTTGCAATTTTCTTAGCAAACATTACAATTTTAAATAGTAAAACTTACTAAATTCCTGGAAAAATGGGTTCAGAGTGCATGTTCACTATTTTAAATGGTAAATTCAACCATTTTCTTTTTTCCGTGCCCCAATAACTGGTAAAACCCCTTAAAATTTCTAAAAATCACAACGAAAATAATTGAAAAATAGTTTTCAACGTTTTCAAATTCGGAACATTCATGAAATCATGAAATCCCTTAAAATTCTTGGAAATCCAATGAAATCTCGTAATTTCCTTTGAAATCTCTTAAGTCCTTAATATCCCATAAAATTTCATAAAATTCGTTTAAATTTCCTAAAATCATTTGATATTCCTTAAAATTGTTTTAAATCCCATGAAAATTTCGTTAAATATTAAAAAATTTAATTAAATCCCGCCAGAACCCCACGGAAAAAAGAAAATGGCTGAATTTACCATTTAAAATAGTTAACATGCGCTCTGAACGCAGTTTTCCTGAAATTTAATAACTTTTACTGTTTCAAATTGTAACTTTCGCAATTAAGAAACATGGTTTGCAATTTTCTTAGCAAAAATTACAATTTTAAATAGTAAAACTTACTAAATTCCTGGAAAAATTGGTTCAGAGCGTATGTTCACTATTTTAAATGGTAAATGCAGCCATTTTCTTTTTTCCGTGTACCTCATCAATTGGGTACATAAAAATTTTGCGAAAAGCATAGAATTTATATAACTTTTTCCGAAGAATCGAATGGATTATTTTTTCCGTATCTCGCTATTAGAAATAAAGCCTAAAAACAATAAAAACAAAAAAAAATATCGATTTAGACCGCAGTTGATTTTTGATACTATGTATCTCGAAAAGTATTAATTTTTTCAAAATTTCGTTTATTAAGATTTGTAGAGCTACAACATCTCGAATGTTCTTTCTAATTTTTTTTTTTTAATTTTAATAATTCGATTTTTGAGGAGGTTTTTTTTCTAGAAGCCTGGAAAGTCAAACGTTGCGGCAGCCAATCATAATCCGAATTAAAAAAGCAAATAAGTACTTTTAATCTTCGAAATCTTTGTATCTAAAAAAATTGTTTTTTTTTTTTTTATAAAATAGGGTCTGGCTAGTGAAATATTCATTCATTTCATAGACATCTCGTTCGTTTCACAGACTCTCGTTCGACTTAAAGAGCTCGCAGTAGAAAGTGCCTATTTAGTCAGACATGGGAGAAAGATTTTTAAAGGAAGAGGCAACAGTCATAAACGAAATTATTACATATTGTTCCTCTCAGTAATTAATAATGAAAATAAATATTATTTATTTCTCAAATTCTTCAACACTTTTTAATGAATTATATTTTATTTCTGTTTCAGGTAAGTCTTTCTGACAGCTTTCCTTATTTGATACAAGATGATGGTAAGAATTGCCTAATTTGATGTTTCAAATATTTCTATTAACACGTTATTGATCAAAAAACGGATGAAAAATGTTTATCTTTAAAAAAAGGTTCTTTTTAAAAAAAAATTTGTTTGAAACAAAAGTATCTTTGATTGAAATCAAAGTGCCAAAAAAACATTTTTTAATACCATAGCAAAGCTATGAATTGAGGTCTGATTCCAATAAATCTACGTCGAGTTGTTACGAATTTATTGGTAAACTAAAAATACCTAAAGTAATTGAACCGAAACCCTAGCAACAAATTCTCGCAACACGGCCCTTTTAAATATTACCCTTCTGTTTCTGGGTTATTTTCTTGACTCCCTAGCGACTAACGAAATCGAATTTCTGACCAATCCGGTGATGAGGTAAGGCAAAGAGAGTGCCAAAGGGGTCGTTAGATCAAGGTGTTGGAAACCTACGGATGACCGGGCAGAGATCGATGGAATTTGGAATCAAGTTGCGCAATCGATTAGATAATTCTAATCACAGGGTATCTAGGAAGTATGTGGGGTAGTTTTGGAGCCTGTAATCAGAACTACTCAAGCGAAACGTCAGCTTGCACTTGGAAACCATATAGGGCGCCCGAGGAATGATTAAATGTCCATGTAATGTCGCCCCTTATTGTGTGTTACCCCGTTCGTTGTGTTACGTAGAGGGCGAACATGCATTAGGTCCACTTTTTAATAGATTGCTCATTCAGTCGTAAATGACAACTCTTGCCTCAAGGCTTAAACTCTTATGAGTAACCATAAATCTTGACATTAAAGCGTCAAGTCATTCTAGCAAGTCTAACTTGTACGTCTTATACAAAAGAAAGATTATTTGAATAACAAAGCAAAAATTGTGAGAAGTCATCTGTATATTCTATTTAAAAATGGTTAGATAATGCTTAACTTCAGAATACCTTCAAACTGAATTAATGAAATGTTAGAAGTTAATTGCTTATGAATTGCTGTCAGAGGTACATAAACCTCTATAGCAATCAAATATAGAAGTGTCATAATATTGAATAGTCGTCAATTGACGATAGAGAGATACACAATTTTTAAAATAACAACTTCTGCACTTGAGAATAAATTATGACCTCTCAATTTTCACTATATAAAAAATATATTTCTTCGTAATCCCTCTCGAGAATGATACAAGTATAGTCTACCTGGGTCTAACAATAAGACGCGAATAAAAATTGATTTTATTGACGGATGACGTCACATTAAATGATTTTCCAACCTTGGTTTCTAATCGAAATTGAAAACTTTTAAATTTATGTGTTTATAATATTAACTACTTTAAGATTTCAAGTTTTTTTTTTAAATTTCTAAATGTAAAAAAACGCCCGAACAGGGACTTGAACCCTGGACCCTCAGATTAAAAGTCTGATGCTCTACCGACTGAGCTATCCGGGCCAGTTGAGTTGTATCGCTGAAGAATTGTTGTCCTACTTTTTAGATATAAACCATTATACATTATCAGCTGCTGCTTTAAGATAACAGTTGATTAAATATTCATTCCACTTGAGCCGGAAAACTGAGACATTTATTGAACTTTAAATTATTAATATTTCATTTTTAATTCACAAAGGATTATTTTCAGCAGTGCGAAAAATTTTTAAAAATTGTTTTCACCTTATTTTGGTTAAAAAAGTTTATTAGCTTTTGTGCTGCTACAAGGAAAAGAATTTCAATGAAGTATTATAAACATTAAAAGACCTTTCTAAGCTTTTGAAAATGAATTGCCAATTAGAATGCAAGTATCATTAAAATGCAAGTCGTACAAGGAAAACGTCACACCAGCGATAAATTGTGATTAAGAGATAGTACCCGCTAAATTTTTATTACGTGATCGAGTCATGGCATCAACGTCATAAAATATCTTTAAACGTCTTCATTAATTAACTCCCTTTTGGTATTTCATGTAACGCAATTAATAAACATTTTTTCATGACCCACAGGTCAAAGATGAAGATGCTTCCATGTGTATAGATAAGAGTCTCTTTAAAGCCGTAATCGTGCTTAATAGCTCTTAATATGTTAAGTAGTTACAGTAACTACATTCAATTTTAGTCTCATTTATATAAATATGTAGAAAAATTTGACATTCGGATTCTTGTTATTGATTATAGAGTCAAACCAATCTTTGATAAAACGAGTATTCGAAGAAATGAAAATTATAACAAATAGCATTGGGGAAAGATAAAATTAGGACAATTGATTATTCAAAAAAATAAAAATCGTCTCAAGTGATAATTCGTAAATATAAAAATTATAGCAAATTGATATTCGGTCAATAGATTTTCGGTAGAATAAATATTGTAGGGAAAATAATTAGGTTGAAGTTTCAGACGTCTTGTCTGATGAAAATTTTGTGAAATCTCTTAAAAAAATCTATTGATAACTCTTTTCTACTCTTTTAAAAATCCCTTTATTAGATTCCTAAAATCAATAGAGATCTCTTTGCATTCCTTGAAATTCCTTAAAATTACTATAAAACTCTTGAAATCCTTTTATAATTTTTGAAATCTTATGAAGTCTCTTGAAATTCCTTAAAATTATTTAAAATCTTTTGCAAATTCCTCTAAATTCTCTAAAATTGCTCCTATGCATATAAATAAAAATTTTGGGTCTTGGGAAGAGTGGAAACTTTTTTTTTGTTATTATTTAAATTTATTGGTAAAAAAATCGTCAGACTATGTCTGAAACTTCAACCTAATGGGAAAGTAGAGTTTGGCGAAAATTCATGTGTCTCCAAATCTTTTAGCTATAGATAATTCCTATATTATTAAATAGAAATATGCTGGGAAAAAATCAAGACTTTAAATTTTTGACTATGAACAATGAATAATGTATTTAATATCACATTTTAATTCTAATTAAGTCCCAAATTTCGGAGTAGACTGTACTTAACGATCGTTCTCCATTTGGCAGACTAGAGGTTCTGGATTACACTACTGGCTTGCAGGAGTTATCCCTGCACTGTCCACTGTGAATTATAGGAGATACTATCCAGAATGGTTCATGGAGATAATACAAAAGGGTTACGCAAATGGGGAATGGAGCCATTCTCTATAGTATTATATATGTACATAACATTCGTATATACAGGGTGGATCGTTGGGTACTTACTGATTTTAATTATTCATAACATTAAAATCAACGATCCACACTGTATATACATATATGTAAAGTGTAAACGCATATGTAGATATTCTCATATTTTTTTATTGCATTGAAAATGGAAGCTTGGAAGGAATTTATTAACGAATATAAAAAGCAACAGTGAGACGAAATCGGAGTAAAGATGAACAAAAAATTCTAGAAAAGCCGAAATAATAGGTTTTGATTATTTTTTACCAACAGAGAAAGTTTCAATTTTCAAATTATATAAATAATATTATATAAATTAATAAAATTTATTAATGCATTGAAAAAAAAAAAAAAAAAAAAAAAAACGCCCGAACAGGGACTTGAACCCTGGACCCTCAGATTAAAAGTCTGATGCTCTACCGACTGAGCTATCCGGGCCGGTGGAATTTTCTTCGGTAAGAATTGTCGGCCTGCTTAGGAACTCATCTTCTATTATAGCGCGTCTTACATCACGCAGAAATAATATAAGATTAGATAATTACTATTTATGAGTCACCTATAATTATTTCAGGCTTTTCTGAAGATAAAAAAAAGAAACCTTATTTTAATTTTATTTCAATTCGAATTTTTTAAATTTTATTGCGGAGATAATTCATTTGGACTTGAAATACTACCAACATTTATTGATATTATTGAATAATACTAATATTAATAATATTTTTATTTTTAAATTTAAAAATAACGAATTATTTTTTAGTATTTAAATTGAGAAAGGAATTTTTAAGCCTTCAAGATATCCATATTTATATGATTTCAAGAGAGTTTTAGAAATTTTAAAGAATTTCATGACATTTATATAATTTGTGATAAAAGTATCACTTATTAATTTTTGCCGTATTTCATTGATTTCGAGAACTTGATATAGTAAAAGAATATACGAGTACATATGCGGGAAAGACTTTGGAATAAAATGGAATATGCATTTGTGGACTTAGAGCTTAATATGCGAAGAATAGAAGGTGAAAAAGCGAATCGATGTTTTCCATATCCTCATCGGATCTCATATCAGAAAACTACGAAAGAAATATTCAAGATATCAAGTTTACTGGAAAAACAAGAGTGTGAAGAAGCGAAACGTCCCACGAGGACATTGGAAAAAACACGATCTAGGTTTGCACTTGAAGCAGTCAGGAGAAACGATATTTATCCTTCGCTTCATGGAAGAGCAACCGGAAGCAATCGAAAAGACAGACAGTTAGATGGATAGATGGTTAGAGACAGATCGACGAACTCTGGGGAATATTCTTCTACCGATAAGTTTCTCAATAAAACATGTATTTTCTAACCATATTGCACTCAATATTGACGCTGTCGTTGATCTGAAATTGAATCTTAATTCTGCAGAAAAGAACTTTTGGTCTGCATCTCCAATTGAATTCTAAATGAGAGAAATTGGAAAAAAAAAATACATGAATAGCCGGATTTGTGGTGTGATAAGATATCTAAACGTGATCTGAAGATGATAGAAAATAATTTCACGAAAACCTTCGAAATCCCTTAAAATTCGTTAAGATTTCTTCAAACTCCCAGAAACCTCTTAAAATCCCTTGAAAATACACAAAAACCATTAAAATCATGAATCTCTTGAAATCCAAGTTCAAATTCGCAAAATAAATCTCTAAAAATTCCTAAAAACCTCTTGGAATTTTTTAACATTTAAAATCTCTGAAAATCCTTAGAAATCTTATCAAATTCCATGAAATACTTCAAAATTCTACAAGACCTTTTAAAAATTAGAAAAATCTCATAAAATCCTTTAACATTTTACGACAACATTCAAAATCCTTTTAAATTCTACACAATATTTTAAAAATCAGAAAATCCTTTCAAATTATTAGAAATCTCATAAAATTTCACAAAATTCTTAAAAATCCCATAAAATATTTTTAAAATTGTTAAAATCTCTTGCATTCTTTTAAAATTCCTGGAAATTTTATGACAACATTTAAAATTCTCTTAAAATTCTCTTAAAACACCCAGAAACCTTTTCAAATCACTTAAAATTTCACGAAAACCTTCGAAATCGCTTAAAATTCGTTGAAATCTCTTAAAATTGGTGAAAACCTCTTAAAATTCCCAGAAACTTCTTGAAACTCTTTGAATTCTAGGATAAAATTTAAAGTCCCTTTACATCATTTAAAATTCATTAAAATTATTAGAAATCTCAATAAATTCCACAAAATCTTTAAAGAATCGTAAAAATCTTTTGAATTCGCTTAATATTCCTCGAAATTTCACGAAAATTAAAGTTAATTTCATTAAAATTAAATTAAATTAATTCATTCATTCATTCATTAAATTAAATTTCATTAAAATTAAAGCTTTCAGAAACCTCATAATCTTCCTCAAAATTTCAAAACATTTCAAATCCCTTAAAATTCCGCGAAATATCCTAAAATACTTGAAATATATAAAAATATAAATATAAATATAAAAATATAAATATAAATATAAAAATATAAATACCTGAAATATATAAAATACCTTAAATATCCTAAAATGTCCTGAAATACCTTAAAATTCCACGAAATCTTTTAAAAATCCTAAAAATCTTTAGAACTTCGTAAAAATCACTTGAAAATTGTCAAAATTCATTGAAATTCCTATGAAACCTTTTAAAATTTCTCTCTAAAAAGGATGATGTAACGAAATGTTTCTAAAATCTCGCATAAATTTTTTTATTGTTTCAAATCTGCTCTCTAAATTAGAATCAGTGAAATTTTATTGGTTTTTGAATGACTTGAAATTGTAAGAAGAAAAATAAATAATGTTGGTTTGCTAGTTATAATAAAAATTGCATTAAACAAAGAGGATTGGAATTGGTTTTACTTTTTTCAGACCATCGCTTTTTTACGGGAAACAAAGGACCGCTTTCAGTTACTGTTGCGTGAGTCGTCGTTCCCTCACATTTATGTATATTAGGTAATCGATTTTATTCAACAATTCAATACTTTCGATTGAAAACCTACTTGTCAATCTCCACCACACATCGTCCTGGAATATCGAACCATTTTGCCTTATTTTCCTATCTCTTTTTCTCCTGTTCTGCACATAGTAAGTCCTTCCGCAAACCGGAAGTTCTGCGCAGGATCCTGCAATCTAATCCGGTCGATTCGAAACCTGAGTGAATTGCGTTAACCCTGAAATTGGCAAGTGCTGCCAACTGTGAAAGAAAAACGAGGCCATTTTCCGACTAAAACTGTAAACCCCAGTGGAAAGTATCCCCTCGAGTATCCCTCCCTTGGCTCTCGCTAATTCTACCCGAGGTCCAGTAGTTAATGAAATAACCCGGAAAGGTACTAATTTCATTAATCTTGTGCCTCTACTGAGAAAATGAGCTTGAGAATATTACGTAGTAAAAAGTTTCTTGCTTCCCTTGGATTATAAAGAAAATTATTAGTTTACAAGTGCGTTAAAAGTTTCTCACCGCCATAAACATTTTGTTGCACTCTCTGGTTTCCAATTCTTCATAGAGTTAGAAATAAAAAATTTTCATTTTGAGTCATTTTTTAAGAGTCTATAAAGCTAGCGTCCATAAACGAAAATATGAGTATAGTTCAAGAAAATACTTAAGTTTTCAGGTTGAATCAAGATTCTATTGGGTTGAAGTTTGAGATGTCTAATCTGACGATTATTTTTCATATTTATTGGAATAAAATTATCAAAAAAAAATTTTTACAGTTTCCAAAACCGAAAATTTGTATTTGATTACTAACAGAAATTTACGCGGCGTCGCCCGAGATTTTAAAAGATTTCATAAGATTTCAAAAATTATTTAAGGATTTTAAGAGATTTATAATGATTTTAAGGAATTTCAAGGGGTAAAAAGCCATTAAAGGATTTTCAAAAGTTTAAGAGAATTCGAAGGTTTTTGTAGAATTTTAATGGTTTCCAAGAGATTTTTATATTTTTTAAAAAATATCCTGGAACTGTAAGGTATTTTAAAAAATGTTAAGGGATTTTAAGATATTTTTAAACTTTTTTTGAACTTTTTAAATTAATTTTTTTTCGCGCATTATTTAATCAATTTTTTTAACTTTCTAAAAACATTTAAATTAATGGAAAATTTGATTAAAACCTTTGAAATCTTTTTAATTCTTTTCATATCCTTAAAAATAAGCTTTAAAATCCGGATGAATTTTTTTTATGGAAGGATTCTCACTTAAAAAATTGTTTTATTTAAAATAATTTATTTATTGAAACTTAAATCATAGAATATGATTTTGCAAATAATACTTGATGAAAAAAAAATCGTAGACGTCTGAAACTTCAGCCCAATAAGATCCTAAGTAAAATGTTAATGGCGAATAAGAATTTACAGACTTAATTATCACGATGACCACTTTTCAGGGAAATTAGGGAAGTTTCTATACGTTCAGTTCATTTCCAGCTATTCTTCGAGATTCTAAGGGTTTCTAACAATTTTAAAGGATTTCAAGAGGTTTTTTTTTTATGAATTTTAGAGAGTTTTACGAATTTTAAGTGATTTGAAGGGGTTTTAAAGTTTGTCCTGGAATTTGCTAAATTTTTGATTAACTTCAATGTCAGGAAAATTGAAAAATTGAGTCTTGTAGCCACTCTGATTATTAAAGAAGAAATTTTATTTTCCATGTCGGGAGAACCCTAGTAACCCAGCTGATAAATCGAGTTTTCCTCTTAAGGCTTTTATAGAAAACATTATTGACCCTGGAAGCTTTCCAGGAAATTAATTCCATGATCAAAAGAGATGGCATGAAGGCCAAAATTAAAGCACTATTTCCGTGGTTTCGTATAACGTTTAAGCAAGGTTGTGTAGCCATAGGTGTGACGTAATACCTTGATGATCACGTGCGCCGGACTGGCTTGGTCATGGTCAAGGACGTTTGTGACAAGGATTCCTTGTTCAGCCAAGGGTTACGCGAGAAGCCTCCTTCACCATGTCAGAAAAGGAACAGACTAAAAAGAAAAAGAAAAAAACAGAAAAAGAAAAAGAAGTTAAGGATTTCAGCCAGACGAGGCACGTTTTCGCCTAAAGGCGGTCACTCACAAAAAACCTCACTCTTGTTTGGAGAAAAAGTGGAATAAAAAATAAAGCAGAATATATATTGCATACGTTGACTATAAATCATCAAACCAACGCATACAGAGATTTATTGCTGGTGTAATTTGACTACGAAATAGAATGAAAGCACAACAGGCAAAATTGCATTTGTTCGCTGCACAATTTTTATCAAGAGATCGCTTATTCCTTTTTGTTATTTTTAAATTAAAATTTTGCTCTCGGTCGCGCTTGCATTTCCAGTATTGGTATTTTGCACAGAAAAAGATTGTCAGAATTTATTAAAAATTCCGACGCGTAATGAAGCTGGGAGTAGAATTCCAGGATTTTTGCAATGCTTGTAAAAATTGCGAGCCTTTGTATTTAAAATTGACTCTACATTTCAAGATCCCAATTGGAAAATCATTCAAAGTCTGTCACTATTGAAATCTGGTGTAAAAACTGGGTCATATTGAAAAATAATTCTCTGCTGGTTAAATTTTGGAAAATGACAAAATGAATGCTACATTTAAATAAATATTTTGACTGAAGAAAATAGTTTTCTGGGTCTTGCAATTTGTAGGTCGTTTAATAAGTGACTGAAAGATATGTATAAGATATTCTGAACAGATGTTTCGCTTTTGTTGTATATCTAGGAGATGAAATCTTGGCTAAAGTATGCGGGTAATCGCGCATTACGTAATATAGCACCAGATAACACATTCTTAAGAGTGGATAAGACGAAGGAAGGGTGAAGTAAAGAGTAAAAGCAGAAATTGCTAAATGTGGAACGGTGGCCCCCGTCCACGATGGCTAAGCGGGGGTTGAACCAACTTGGATTGAAGCCAACCTGAGCTTGCATCGACGATATTTATGGCCGGCGCTAGAAGGCCCATTTGATTAAGGTCCTCATAGTTCCAAGATCTACTTCCACCAAGGAAAAGGTGGTAGAAGCAAAATATGAAGGAGCAGAAGGCACTAGAAAAACGCAGCAGGACACCCCTACGATTTATGAATTCTAACTTGACTTTAAACGACTTCCTTTTCTATTACTTCTTCTTTTAGGCATTTTTTACACCTACCTACTATAGGCAGTAGGCACGGACTTCTAAGTACAAAATTTAAGACAGAATTTCAGCTGCATTCTGAAAAAAATTGTATTTTGATATTTGCATTAATATTTGCTTTTCAGGAATTCTAGTATCGACTAATCGAGCGTACAGCTATTTATTAATGTGAATCTCCTAGATCAAATGAAGGGTGGAATGGGAGCTTACACCCTTCAGTGACTTTATTCCACCTCGTTAGGCTTCTGCGAGATGTTGAGCTCGTACCTTTCCTTTGATAGAAATTCTCATCGAATGCCTGTGGTTTTCCCTCCCTGACCCTTCTGCAATTTTCGAGGTCCTCGCTCGGTCAGTCAGAGACTCTTTTCTGTCTCAACCTCGGTCTCAACATCTTTCAGATTTTTTTTCTTTTTCACTACGGCGCTCTTTTCACTCCCTTATTGTCTGCTTCTAAAAGAAGCCAAAGGAACTTATAATCATGCGACGATCCTGAAAATGCAAAAGCTAGTTGACAGTACTTTTTTCCCTTCAATTCAACATTCAATTCGTAATAGATCCATTAAGCTATTATATTTCCATTATCTCATATTTTTGGGCTTTTTTTGGACTTTTTTTAGGAACCAGTAAACATTTTTGGGCTCCTTTACATTTTTCAAAAAATCGATTTTGCTGTGGAGGTACTACCTTACATTAAGCTAGCACTTCCAACGTCTTAAATCGCAAAATAAAAAAAAATCAATTGCACCATAATTTTGGGCTCTTGAATTCTGAAAATATAAACACTCAAAAAGCAACCCTTAAGTGGGTAGTTTTTGACATCAAGGGATGAAGCCGAAAAGTTTATTTTGAGATATTCGTAGTACCCGAGTAACACTGAATAATATAGTGTTGTTTGTTTTTAAAAGTATTAAAATTTTTTGTGAGGGTTAATTTTTGATAGGTAGGGGTTGTATTTTAATAACTTTCGTTTAGGATATTCAAGAGCCCAAAAAAATCTCGAAATTACTGTGTGCTTCAATTTTTTAAAAATTACATTTCTGTAATTGGGCTTGATTTTGAAACTTAAGGGTTGTTTTTTGAGTTTTTATTTTTTCGTAATTTAGGAGCCCAAAAAAAGCCCAAAAATACTGTATGCTTCAATGTTTGGAAAATTGAACTCCTGTAATTCGGGTTGATTTTGGAACTTAAGAGTTGTTTTTGGAAAGTTTTTATTTTCGGAATTCAAGAGCCCAAAAAAAAGTCCAAAATTATGAGATATTTGAAACAGCTAAATTCGGTTGTGGAAGTACTATCTTAGTGGATCTATTTGTAATTCGAATTGGGAAATTTTCAACAATCTTTATTATTACTTTTTAGATAGAAATTCAAATTTTTCAATTGCGACTTTGCGACATCATAATTTTTGTTAAATTTCATTGATATTGTGAGAGAAAAGAATGGCGAGGAAACTTTTAAAAAAATACATTTGTAAATCTGAGAATTCTCTGTTAATTGGCTAATCTTTTGCGTTGCATAACAAAGGCCTCGTCACACTACCACACCCACATTCTCCAGAGAACAGTACGTAACATCGTTTGTGAACCCACCCATCTCTTCAAACAATTACATAAGATGCAGCAAGTTTCTGTTTTAAATCCGATAATAACACAGCACGATAATTATATCCACTTGAGAGAGAAGATTTTTAAGATATCTCAATCAGATTCACTTTTGAAGTAGTGTTCAATTGTTCAGAAAATGATTTGTTACTTGGAGGAAGGTGTTTCTGAGTTATTTCGTATCAGACTTATACGCTTGAGTATTTATTAGAATTGCAAATTTGTCTTCTTGAACACCTTCACACACTTTTAAATTGCATATGCTAAAATGTATAGCCTTGCACTTTTATACAAGCTTCTCTTTTATACGAATTTAGTCGAAATTTAGAAATACATCTCTGCTTTGTAAATGTTGTATAACTGTTCATATAGCGATAAAACATTGAAGACATTATAACTTCCTGTTTTTGAAGAACTTAAATGCTGCCAATTCTCTAGTTTCAATTAGAAATAAATAAAGCCGAAGTTTTATTGCGTCACATGTTATTTGAAGGTTCAATTGAAGTTTCTCAGAAAATATCAGAATTTCTGGAAATCTCGAGGTATTTTGCAAGTATGTACGATGCTAAACTGATTTTTTATTTGATAAATATTTCTGGGAAAGTATACAATTTCAGTTTATCAAGGAAGATCATTCTATTGATTAATGAAAGTATTTTTTGATTTTCTTTGTTTTATAATCTTTTTTTAAGGCTTGCTTCCTGAATAGATAAAAGATGTTGATAATTAGGATTTGGAAAGTGAATAGCAGATGTTAGTAAAGCGGTTTAAATTATTTTTGAATATACTTATAGGTACATCAAAAGGTCTTGCATTGATCCGTGCTATAGGGGAATAAAGCTCGCATTTCCAGAAGGATCAGTGCATGCGCAATGTACTTACAAAATATAAGCCATTACACTCGAGTCTCCCAAATCTCAACTTCCCAAATCTCAAGTTCTCCCAAATCTCAAGTCAAGTTTCTCTCAAATGTCAAGTCCGTCTTTCCGAAGAATCACCTGATAACCACTGCGCAGGCGTGCACGCATGCGCAGTGGGGCTGTTTGTGAAATTTGAGGACTTGACATTTGGGAGAACGCTGGCCAAAATTTCTTGACATTTGGGAGACTCGAGTGTAGTGCCGTCCAACTTTTGAAATACCTTTTGTTCAACCGGTAAACCTCTCGGCATTGAGAGACGCCAAATGCCCGAGGGGTGGTGATAAGAGGGAAGAAAAATACCGAGGGAAAAAAAAAGTAGTAGAATGAAAGGAATTGTAATTGAAGGCTCAGATTTTTTTTTAATAAAAAATACATTCTTGACTATTGCATACAAATCACTTCATCAATATTTAATACAAGAATCTCAAATTGAAATCTGCTCAATAAATTAGGTGCCTTTGTATTTTACATAATAATAATAATGATATAAATATGAATCATTATCTTCAATGAAATATCAATTTTAATTGTATTTTGATAGTGAATCTAGCTTATATAAATTGAATGTAATGCTTACGTGAATTCTTGCACATTAATTCTTGCACATTTTATTTGAATTAAAAACTTTATCATTAAAAGTTGAATGTATTTCAAACTCGAGTGCTTTTCAATTAGAATTCTCTCTACTCGTTCTAAATAAAATCCCAACACTTTTATTATTAAATTTTTTTTTTTTTTTTATTATACTGATAATGGAAATGAAAGCGGATTCTGAGTAAGCGGTTCAAAGAACTAAATTATGTATAGTTAAATACGTGACACGCAGTGTTATTGATTTTAAAAGTTGAAAGTTCACATTACTAACGAAAAGAAAACATTTTGTTGCCAAGTAAGCCAACTTATAGAATAGTGGTAGGCTTTCTCAGAATATACAATAATTCAGAACAAATCGACTCAGTTATAAAATGTGCACATTGTATTTATGTCAGATGGAGTCTAGTAGTTTTCGCACTACAGTTTATAAATGTTTAGACGCTAATTGAAGCAGAAACCCTCCACGAAAGCCCTTTTGAATTAGAAGCCCCAACAAGTAGATTCTGCCACTCCCGAGTCTAGAGTTAAATTACCTCAAACATACTTCTGTTTCATTATCAAATAATTCTGGGTTGCTATGCAGAAGAAATAAAATTCCTCTCTCTGAAATTCCAAACTATGATTCTAATTTTTATCGAAACTTGCAAAATTTCAAGCAATTCGTTTGGGAACGTTTCCAATTTATTAAGGTTTTTCATTTGAAATACAATAATTTAAAAAATCACCAGCTTAGAATTAAATTTTTACTTTGGAAGGCCTAAAAAGGCGTAAAATTTTGAAAAGAGACTGATCTAGCAAACCCGTATGCACTTCGTTAAAAAGAGGGTTGCAGACTTGAGATTAGACTATAGGGGGCAAGTGTAATGGTTTCCAGGGTCGCACCTTCCCAAAACGTTCGTTCTACCCTTGCAGGTTCGAAATATTGTCACCCTACGTGCTATTCGTGACGCACAAGTGGGCTCGAAACGAAGGAAAAAGTGAAAAAAAAAAGGGGAGGATCGTCCGTAGTTTCACAATAGGAGTGACAACACCCTCTGCCACCCTCTCTCCTTTATTCTCTTTTTTCTTTTTTCCTCTCTCCTGCTGGTTTCTCCGTCAAGAGAGAATCCACTGGCGCGTTGCATTGATTAAACAAGCCAAAGGGTTAATCCGAAAAGAGGTTGCACCCACCCCTCTTCTTTACTCAACCCCTTCTGTCGTCCCATTGTCGGGACTCGATGAATTTTTGCGTTCGCAAGGCTTTTTCGCATCCTTCAAATATTTCCCGGTGCCTAGAGTGCTCGAAGGTTGATGAAGACGGCGGACTTTTGTCTGAAAGCAATCTTTGATGTAAACCACCCTCGTTAAAGTAGGATTCCCACTCATTAATAGAGATATGGCGATCCTAGTCGTGCTGATAGAGAAGAGATAACGACTAGCTTTCCTCCCCTTCAAGTGAGTTGATTTCATCAATTGGTCGACATCTTGATTTCGTCAAGGTGGTTTTTTTCCAATTTATAGAACTTTTGCTGAAATGTTTCTCTGAATTCATCAGATATCTCCCAAAAATGATTTATCCGTCTCTAATGTAGTTTTTGAAGCACTTTTTTCAAGTTAGCAGAGGGTAAGTTCATCAAAAAGTCCGTGTGCAAATTACCAATCGATTTGCAGAATAACATATAACACAGACGTGGAAGGTGGAAAGTGAACGTTGGTAGGTAGAAGGGATTGGTGAGGAGACAATCTATGTAGCAAATAGAAAGAGCGCCTGCGCAAGATCTACGATTACTGCAGCAATGCAACTGTGGTTATGTTCAAATCCTCGGAGAAGGGAAACCCGACTTACACAACCGACGACAGCTGACGAGTGCCTAGCAACAGGCGTCAGGGGTTGACAACCCCTGAACTTTTCCGGTCTCCCCCCCCAACCTCGGCCTATGTGACTGCCAACCTAAAGCTTTCACTTGTTTTCCAAGCTCTAGAGATGCAAGACAGAAGCTCATTAAATGCAGGAATTACATCCAAAGTCTCTCTAATGCGTAACTACTTTCGGGATTGTCGCTTTTCTCCTCGCTTTTATCTCTACAAAAACTATGTTCGTAACTCTTAGAAGTTCCTGGGTTGATGATTTATTTGGCAATTTATTTTCTGTACAGCTGCTTAGAATAGTCATATCTTTTATATATAGTCATATCATTACTTCTTTTTAACCCAGAACACGCTCAGTGTCTTTAATCACGTCTAAAAACACGCCCACTTTGGACGAAATTCACTTACCACGCCCATTTTCTAATCACGCCCTTTTCTAATCACGCCCCTTCAATACGCCTACTCTTATAACTACCTTTTTCACTACACCCTGGACAATTCCAACTTGTACAAAAATAAAAATACATATAATTAATATAATCAATATAATATAAATAATAATTGATTTAGATCATTATATGCTGCAAGCGGTAATTGTTTCTTAAACAATAATCTTCAGAGAATAATAAAGACTTTTAACTTTGGATTGATTGACCTAATTATCAAAATTTGCAGGGGCGGCGTAAACAGTAGGGATGGCATGGAGAATTCCATACTTGGAACAAATCCAGGTATGGAAATCCATATCTCGAAAACTGTCTGGAAAAGCCACGAATTATTGATAAAATATTAAATGAGTTCATCTCTAGAAACGATTTACGAAGAAAAACCTTTTATATGTGTTAAAGATAGCAAAAAATATATTTCTCATAACCCATTTTATTTTTATTGTAAATAAAAATATTTTAAAAAAATGTTTTATCTCCCCCCCCCCCCCCTGTCGCGGAAAATAAAATTCCATACCTCAAAAATGTAGGCTGCGCCGACCCTGAAAATTTGTAAAAAGAGTTTGCATGCACTTGCGCCCCAAAAATAAGTTTTTGTTTTGGAAATAAGTGATATCTTAGTCCAAGATATCTCATTAATTATATGTGGCATTTAACAGGCTCAATTAGTCATGCTGAGCTAGATTTACCAGGACTTGATAAAGCAGAAATAGAAATTCCTTGAATGTGGACACAAAGTAGCAATTCTCTAACTTTGTACGAAACAGCACAGACTCAAAAATAGAAGAACCAATTAATCTCGCGGAAATGTTGAACAAGAGTAAGGAGCAGTTCGAATTTATAAGTGAAAAGTCTGATCTTTTATACATTTTAATTCGATTGAATTTGTAAGATGTTTTTGCAACTCTAAGGAAATTTTTGTGTCATCTGTGATTGATCGATTTGGGCTAACTATAAATACAAATAAACCGCACCTATATAAATGCTTTACAGTCAACTACCGCTGAAACAGCCTTTCTTCAATTGAAATTTAAGCCCAAAGTAAAAAGAAAAGTAAAGATTTAAAAATAATTTAACTTAAGGGCACACCATATGAGCAAATTAAGTTTCCGCAACTTTGCGCAACTTTACATGCCCTTAAAAGCTTTAAACTTTTAGTACCCGTCGAAATAAAAATTTACACCCCTCTAAATTTAGAAGCACCCTAATTTTAAAAGTTTGAAGATAAAAGCTCTCCAGTTTGAAAATAATCGTAAATCGTAATTTGAAAGCTTGCAAACTAGAGAGTTTGAATTTCATAATAATCAAAAAAAATCATAAAACAAAAGTTGAGTCCTTATCATTCTGAAGATCTTTAAGGTTCATAACTCAAGGGACGCAAGTGATACACCGCTCTTGAAAACTTTAATACTTCAACCACGAACGTGATGTAGGATAAAATGGATAGGTGGGATCGCAATATTTACGATATCTGAGTTTTCTTCTCGCCAATGCTTTATATCTTCGCTAAAAACACTTTTATGATCTCTCCCTATCGCAGGACTTCCGCGGGGAAATAAATTTCTTTTTTACTTTTCTCCCACGTCAGTAGTTTTTAAAATTTACACTCTTTAAGTCTGACCCATTTTGAAAAATTGATCCAACTCTCCTTCTAAGTTAAAACTTCAATTTCAAATTTGCAAATATGTATTCAAGCTTACAAACTTTGTAGCTTTTTGATGGCTTTTTCGTCTTGCAAGAATTTTTCATACAGAAAAAAGAAATCCGTATCAAAACTGATGTTTTCAGACGCAGAGGATACTTTATTATTTTGATATTAAATCTGTAAGGGATGTTTTTTTTTATCCTCGAAAGCCATAAGAAAGATTCATGGAATTCGGACCACTTTTCCAAACAATAAATCGAATAGCAATTCTACTAATAATCTATAAGATTTAATAAATTATTTGTAACGCTATAAATAATAAAATTGTTATTGCGGAGAGATGATTTGTTTTCTGACTTGCATGTCGGCCAAATCAGGCAAAGTATCTATCTGTGTACCTCTCTCTAAGTGCACGTAAATCTTCCTGAACCGGCGGCGTAATTCGTGCAAAATTAATGCTCGCGAGTACCTTACGTACACCAAGTTGAAGCAACGGCACTTCGTCTTCGAAAATACTGAACTCGTTCTTTCGGGATTCCAACGATAAATTCTCGATGGCTCGTTCCCCATTTCCGGAAATTCTCATTTCGTTCTCGCGCTTGCCAGAACTTCCAGCAGGTATACATACGTCTATATCTATGTAGATATAAGAATGTAGTAAAGTTACCATGTTTCCTCTGGTCGGTGCCTCGGGTATCGTAAGATTTCTAAGACATCGTAAATTTCAAATACCTAATTTTCAGAAAGATCCTGAAAAATTAACTCTGGCTCGGAAAGCAGACTCTGGTCCTCAATTTCGCTGTTCTTGCGTACTTTTTCAAAGTGAAAAATATCCGTTCTATAAGTGTATGTGTATGTATAAAGAAGGAATCCTCTATAAATCTAAATTATATATAGATAAAGTTATTGATTTTGAACATCTGCGAGTTTGAGAGAGTTAAAATAATTCCATTGAAAATAGTTCAATATATTCGGCAAATTCAACGCAATTCAAGTATAAGTACAAATTTAATCAAGCTCAAGTTACTTTAACCAAATTTATTTGAATTCAAATATTTTGTGCAATTAAATTGATTTTTTTCGACTTCATTCAAGTCAAATTTATTGAACTCAATTCAATTCAAGTTCATTTGATTTAATTAAACTAAACTCAGGGCAATTTAAGTCAATACTACTGCAATAAAATAAATTTAATTGGATTAAAAGGAATTCAAATAAATTCATAATAATTTAAGATTCATTTAAAATTAGTTTCTCGAAATTCAAAGTAATTTAAATTAACTAGTAAACCCACAGCACGCGATTATTTTGTATTCCTTCTTACAACTTCAAGTCATTCAAAGACCAATCAGATTTGTAACAACAATTTTTAGAGAGGAATTGCAAAATGTTTCTAAGAATTTTAAGGGATTTTGACAATTTTCAAGTAATTTTGACTAAATTCAAAAGAATTTTAGAATTTCTAAATGATTTCGTAGAATTTTAAGGGATTTGAGAATATTTCGTGGAATTTTAAAAGAATTAATGCAATTTTAAGAGATTTTAAAAATAATTTTAATGGATTTTGAATTTTGTAAAATTTGAAGTAAGAGATTTCAAACAGTTTCTATGGTTTTAAGGGATTTTAAATGTTTTCCTGGAATTTCTGGGAATTTTCAGAGATTTTAAGGGGGTGCAAGGAACTTTGATGATTTTTAAGTGATTTTAAGAGACTTGAAGAGATTTTTTAAAGATTTTTAAGAGATTTTGTGAAATGTTAAAGGATTGCATCGGAATTTTAAGAGATTTTCACAAATTTTAACAGATTTCAAGAGATTTTTATGAGTTTTAAAATATTGTATAGAATTTGAAGGATTTTAATGAATTTGGAGTGTTGTAAAATTTAGAGGAATTTTAAGATATTTCAATGAATTTTAAGGAATTTGGAAGGTTTTGTGTGCAATTTTAAGAGAATTCAAGGGATTTTTATGATTTATAAAATATTTTGTGAAATATTAAAGGATTGCATGGAATATGATAAGATTTCTAATATGTAATTTTAATGAATTTTAAAGGATATAAAGGGAATATTATCGTAGAATTTTAAAGAATTTCAAAAAGTTTATAACTTTTAAGAGATTTTCACGAATTCTAACGAATTTCAGGATATTTTTATAACTTTTAAAATATTGTATGGATTTTCAAGGATTTTAAAGTTGTCGGATAATTTTGTTGAGGGATTTCGAAAGATTTCGTAGAATTTAAAAGGATTTTGAAAGCTATCCTTAAATTTCTAGAGATTTCAGGAGGTTTTTCTGATTTTTAAAAGATTTTGTGGATTTTTAAGCATTTCGTGGAATTTTTTGAAGATTTCTAAACAGTTTTAGATATTTTCACAAATTTTAACGAAATTCAAGAAGTTTCTAATAATATTTTAAGAGATTTTAACGAATTTTGAAGGTTTTTGTAAAATTTATTTAAGAGACCAGCAAATCAACATGTGCGCTGTTATTTTGTTTTCCTGGTTACAATTTCAAGTTATTCAAAAGCCAATCAGGTTTGCAACAACAATGTATGCGAGATTTTCGAGATATTTTGTGACACCACTTTTTTAAGACAGAGAGAGAATTCAGCAAATTAAATGTATATATAATATAAATTAAAGTTATTTTGATAGAGTTGATCTTAACAGAATCCAATCGGAATTAACCAATGAGTTTTCGAACAAATCAAACAAAATTAAGCGAATTAATGTGAATTAAAGTACGTCTACTGTAAATTTGGCTGAATTTTCTGGAATTCAAGTTTTAAATTGATTTGAAGAATAAACGTAAATTTATAGATTAAAATCTGAAGATATAAATAGTAAATTCTATTGTATTATGGATTTTAGTTTGCTCAAGGTTTCGTTCAACGCGAGGTGTTTTCCTTAGCTGGATCTGGAACATACACCGTAAAAGCTAGAGGATTAGAGAATGACGATAAGACAACGTCAACGAAGTACGTCTTTGAACTTTAGCAAGTTAGCCTTTAGGTTAGAAGACTGTTAAAGCTAGACGGAACTAAAGATGGAAGCAGTAAACTTCTGTTCGATATACTTGCTCAAAGAAATTCCTGCCTCATAAAAGTCAACTTCCGCCCAGACCATCATCTCATCTCTATAATATAGCGTCATGACCTCGTGAACGTCACCACCGTGAAATTTTCTTCTGAAAGACTCCCTTTGGCCTTATTAGTTTTAATTTTATATCCCTTCACGTTTCTATACTTTACTCTCGACTTTACTACTATTCTAACAGTCATACTTCAATTATTTTAAAGGTCAAAAGTTTTTCAAATCTCAATTATACTTGGTTGTTTCAATTCATTTCAACTACTTTATTAGGTTGAAGTTTCAGGCGTCTAGTCTGACGAAGTTTTTTTATTTTTTAATTTCTTATATTTATTAGATTAAGAACATCAAAATAAAAGAGTTCCAAAAATTATTTTTTATTTTTATTTATTTACTAGCAGAAATTTATCCAGAGTTGCCTGGGATTTTAAGAGATTTTAAGTGAAAAAGGAATTCCAGGATATTTTAAGGAATTTTATTTAATTTAATTCTAATAAGGAACTTCAAAGAATTTTAAGGGATTTCAAGGAATTTTATGCAACTTCGAAGGATTTTCAAAAGGGATCAAAATAATTTAAGAATATTCAAAAGTTTTCACAAGATTTCAAGACATTTTAAGGGATTTAATAAGATTTTAAGTGACTTTAAGGAATTTCAAGGAATTGATTCTTATATAAATCAAATGAAATCCCATTAAATATTTTAAAATTATTTCAAATTTTTTAAATCTGTAAACATCTTAAAATCGTTTGAAATATTTCAAAATTCCATGGAGTTCATTAAAATCTCTTGAAATATCTTGAAATCTCATAAAATCCTTTGAAAGCTCTTAAAGTCCCTTCAAATTTCTTGAAGTAAATCTCTGTAAATCCCAGTTAAAAAAAAATTCCTTGAAAAAGTCCTCAAAATTATTTAAAATCTTTTGCAATCCTTAAAAGTCTCTTTAAAATTCCTTTACATCTTAAGAAATCTCTTAAAATCCCAAACAACACTAGGTAAATTTCTGCCAGCAAATAAATACAAATTTTGGGTTTTCTAAACTGTGGAAACATTTTAAAAAAATATTCTTATTCCAATGAATATAAAAATAAAAAATCGTCAGACTAGACGTCTGAAACTTTAACCCAATACTTTTTTCAGTTTATCTTAGGTTTCTGGTTTTCTTAGGTTTTAAAGTCTAAAAGTTCAATGCACTTTCGAATAAAAATTTTTTATTAGCCTTATAAATGAACGGCTGAAAGTATAAAGTGGATAAAAATCTTTCGCTTGTAAAAACGAATTATGCAAACAGCAGTTACATGCAAATTACATAATTAGAAATTGAATTACCTACACGGAAAAGTTGTAGATATGAAACTTATTTTTTAAACTTATTCTTTAAACAGTAATAAATCTTTGAAACAATTTGCATCAATGAATTCCAACTCGATTTTCTTATTCATTCCATTTTCATCGTTTGAAATTCGTTCTGATCCAGGAGAAATTGAGGATAGTCGATTAGCGAAGATGCAATTTGCAATTTTCCCCATCTGGAGAATGGATCCACACGTTGGTGATCGGCCACATCGAATCGACAATTCGTTTCCAGTGAGAGTGTGGAGCAAAGGATTGGCGGTTGTCTAGAGAAGCAGATTTACTATTAAAGCTTCAAAATCGCTTTAGGCTACATTCAGAACGTCGTCTTGGGTCTCAAGCTTCGTCACGATTAAACTCGATTATCGTGGTACGTTTCTAACTTCCGAGCCACCTTTTACCCGTCTGTCTCTTCTTCACTATCTTTGTGGAAAGCTCCCGTTGTGCTTGAAGCTTTCGTCCTGAATCTTTCAGAGAATCCATTTCCCACCACCAGTGAACGGGTGGCTTCATCAGCTTTTCGCAAGACGGAGCGTAATTCTCTGATTTATAATTCGAAACCTTGAGGCGATTTCATAGTCAACTTTTCCACGAAAACTATTATCAGAAAACTTGAAAGGAAATTGAAAAATGAGTAGACAAACAAGGCAGACAATTTTCACTTCAAACAGGTTGAAATCCCTTGAAATCATTTTAAATCTCTTACTCTGTAAACTTGAATCAGTAAAAAATCAGTGAAATTTCACTGAATTTCAGTCAAATTCCACTAATTCTCAGTGACTCCTTTCTCACGATTTTAATGAGTGAAAAATCTGCTGTAAATCAGTGACTTTCAATTGATTCTCAGTGGATTTTCACTGAATGAAGTCTTGAAAAGAAAGCCACTGAAAATCAGTGAACTGTCACTGATTCAATTTTAGAGAGTACAGAAATCTTGAAAATATTTTGAAATCCCTTTGAAGGGATTTGGCAGGTGCCCCTAAATATTTTAAGAAAAATTGCTATAATAGATTTCTCCGAGTGGCTGGATTAATGAATAATTGCTCGATTTATCTCCGCCCAATGATTTTCTTTCATTAATCAAAGGGAATCCGATTGAAGGAGAAATAGCTACTAATGGCGCCAATAGTATAGCATTTATTTAAACAGGGATCATTGTGGATTTGTCTGATAAACGGTGGACGTCGCTATTCCAAGTTAACTGTTCCATCTGGAGATTAACAGATGTGTCTTCACCTTTCACGAAGATTTATGTGGCCAAGGAGCAAATCGAGTATACTTCTTGGTTCTTGCGCACGCGCCCACTTGCGAGGCCGCATTGCTGACCCATGTGTCTTGCATTTAAGAAGCATTAAAGTCTTTCGTGCTAAGATAAAGTGAGATTTTTAATTAGTATTCCTTGAGTCACTATATTCCTCAAATCTGGCAGGTCGTATACAATTACTGAAAATTATCGGGTTAATTATCGGTAGGGATGTGAACTTTATGCCATTTTTACTCTCTAAACTTGAATCAGTGAAATTTCACTGATTCCCAGTCATATTCCACTGATTTTCAGTGACTCTTTTCTCACGATTTTAATTAGTGAAAAATCTACTGGAAATCAGTGAAAAGTCACTGAAATTTTCAGTAGTTTAGTGACGATTACTGAAAATTTCAGTGACTTTTCACTGATTCTCAGTGAATTTTCACTGAATGAAATCTTGAAAAAAGAGTCACTAAAAATCTGTCAAATTTCACTGATTCAATTTTAGAGAGTAGCACATAAATCACTTATTTCGAGAGCAGTTTCATAATTATTTAAATAATTATATGTAATTAAGGAAATGCATGTAATTCTTGTTTGAATTTGTGCGCCTTTTGCACATTATAATTAATAATTATAATTATTAATGGAATTTTAACCAATTTAACGTATTTTTATCTTATGGATAATTATACCTTAAAACTCCTTAAAAATCATTTCAGATAATTTGAAATTTCATAAGAACTTTTAAAATTTATAAAAATTTGGTAATATCTTTTGAAATTCTTTTAAATTTTTTTAAGCCCCTGAATATTTTATAAAATCTGTTGAAATTCTTGAAATTCCATCAAAATTCCTAAATTTTGATTTAAATATCTAAAAAAAAAAAAAAACTTTTAAAAGCCTTCGGAATACCATAAAAATCGTTAGATCAAATTCCACAAAATCAATTAAAATTTTTTCAAATCTTTTGAAATTCCATAAAATCTTAAATTCCCTTAAAATTCTTTAAAAATCTTTTCAAAATTCCGACCTTGAAAGCATTTAAATGAAGGGTAATAATCATCATAAATTTAAAATTAAGTTTGCCCCCCCAATCCCATCGAATTACATACAAATTAGGGGCCAAAAATTACTTTTTATTTCCGAAACTATGAATTTAATAATAATTTCGGAATTTTCACCGTATAATCATTGCATAAAAGAATGGAATTTTGGTGCATAATTCGGCATTCTCGAATGCATAAAGTTCACATCCCTAATTATCGGGCGAAATTAACTTTTCTTTCATCCTATATGGAAATTTGTCATTGAAAAAGAAAAATCTGATCAAGATAATATAATAAATATGTATGAGGAAGTTAATCTTTTCGTAGGTGTGCAGACTTGATTTTCCAATAAAAAAAAAAAAGGTAAAAAAGGAAACAAGGTAAATCGCAAGTGTTGCAAAATCCTTCGACAACAATTACTTCTCTCCTGGCATATAACGAGTCTCATAACGGTTGCCATAATGGCTTTCAATGATTGTCCAGTTGCCTTGGGAGAGAGGTTAATCTCATTATTGCAAGAAATCCAGGAGTAATAAAGGACTCAGTAACGATAAGTACACAAATAATTCGACCATTATTTCCAACTTGGAATGCTATATTCATTATCTTTCCCCAAGAAAACTCATTCTGTTCCAATCAAGTTCGTAGAGATCGTTGGATTAAGTATCCTTCTCATTAAAACTGGATTACTTTTTCAAATCACAGAATTTTAATGAACTTTATATTGTTAGACATTCAAAGAAAGTAATCTTATCATAACATTATTTTAACTCTCCATACTATCTCTCTGTGAAATAAATATTTGCAATTATAATTGTATCGAATGTGAATATATATCGAGAATAAAGATGAGATTATTTTAGCAGCGACTTTCAACCTGCTGAACATATTTCCATTCCATTTGTGATACATGGACCCGCATTACGTATTCAGTGCACTCATTGGGCGAATATCGGAGAACGGATGGATGGGAATCTTGCCAAAATGATTCAAGGCCAAGTCTGATATGAAATCCTATGATTTGTACGCAAAACGCCTCTTCGGATTCGCAGAAGAGATTTGGGTTAGAGATCTTATTTCCGGCACCGAATTCTCCTCTGCTATCTTTTATCTTCCAAGGACTGATTTCGTCAATTACTCATCTCAAGTTGTCAAACTTATTTTCGGAAGACATTTTTCATTCCCCATTTTTTGTTTTTTCAAAAAGACATCTTATTTTGATAGAACAAATCGTAATGTTTCATGCATCATGTTTTTCTATATCCTAGTGTTGCAACATTGAATAAAAAACATCGATGTTTAACATCGATGTAGCATTGAAAAGAAACCATCGATGTTCCCGATATATCGGAACATGTTTAAGAAACATCGATGCATCGAAAAAATCCATCGATAATTTAAAAATAACATTCTTTTAATGTTAAATATATAATGTGTAATATAAATACAAAATAATATATAAAAATATAATAAATATACATATGAAATTATAAATATAATATATTAGTGGTTGATTCTCAACCAATCTGTTCAAATTATTACGTTTTCCAAAAAAACATCGATCATCGCAAGAAAAACATCGATAGTTCCGATGGTTACGCATCGATATTGCAACACTACTATATCCTACTTTTTATTGTTAAAATACTTTTTATTGTTAAGATACTTTTTATTGTTAAAATACTTTTTATTGTTTATTGTCTGTCGATCTCTTGTGGTAGGGAGAAGTTTCCCTACATCTGAGAACCCATAAAAATTGAATGAATTTAAGAGGGGAATATTTTCTCCCATAGCGAACGATAAAATTAAGGAGGATGAAAATATCTTAATTTACGATTATGCCAGAAAGGTTAGCAGAATTTATAATTGACCCTGAAAAGCTGAGTTGACGCATGCAACTGTACATTTTCCCATATGTGTACGGCCTATGGTATAGTATGATTTGAGGGGTTGTTTGCAATGTCAAGGGCACTAGGGTGAACGTGTGTTACTAGGGGAGTCATTCTCTAAAGGAAAGGGGAGAATAGAACCCCTTTCGGCTTTCGCTCGTCATCGATCCACCGACGTTCCGACCAAATTACATATTGAAATCCTCACGCAATTTCGCCCTTGTAATATTATTACCTTCGCTCTTGCATCATCATAAATTCCATCAAATGTAAATGGGGGGGAAATATTTCAGTAGGTCATGAACAAAATTGTAAATACTCTTTCATTTACATTAAATTCTTTTTGCATATCTCTATGACTCTTTTGTCTAAAATAATGTTTTTTCATCGAAAATTTCAAAATTTAATTAATAATCCATTTTTTTCCATATTTAGTAGAGACAATTTTTTCTGCTCTTGAAAATCTTTAAATTATGCCAAGAAATTATGCGAAATAATTGTGCGATGAAGAAATTAGAACTATATTTATTTTCTTGAAATAATGAGAATTTCTTTGTATTTGAGAATTTACTTTGTATTGTATGGGGCTTAAAGTTGGTGTAAAAAAGTTGGAAATATTTGGGTATTTTTCCTACTGAGAAAAATATTTTTATAAAATATAAAAAATCATTAATCATGATGTTTCTGCAAAATTATATTAAAATTTACATTGATTTTATTGTTATTATTATATTTTTATACTGATCAGGTAACTTTTTACGTATTTCAAATCCAAATTCGAAAGTTATTGATATTTTTATAAAATATTGAGATTTAACGTTCTTTTTAAAAAATTGGCTTCGTCCTAGGCTCATTTTGATAATTTTTAATTTACTTAAAAGAAAAAATGTGATCTTTGGTGTAATTAAATTTAGGCGAACTCAAACTTCTGTTTGGTAGTGTAATAAATCAATAAATTATTATAAAATGTATTAAGATTTTTGAATTTTTGTCAATTATAAACAAAATTTCCATGCAAAAATCGAAATTTTCCAAAATTATGCAAAAATTCAAAAATTATGCGAAGATTCCAAAATTATGCGATGAAAAAAAAAATACGTGTTTTTATGCGATGACGAATCTTCTTTATTTAACTTAGAAACTTCATAAATCACAAAGATTTCGAGTAATATTCAATTCTGAGACATTATGCGATTATGCGCTTTGCATAAAATAGGGGTCTCTAATATTAAGTTGAAAATCCATTTTTTAATTTAAAAAATCCCATTTTTTGTATTTTTTGAGTGCTGGTGAAGCTAATTTACATAAAAAAGATAAAAAGCTTTTTTTTCTTTAGTATGAGGCGTATTTTTAAATAAATTTCCGATTTGCATATCATCTGCCTTGAGAAAATTACTTATTTAATCGGTTTATGTAAATTCATTAGATTAGGTACTATTTTAATAAAATATTTACAAGGTAGAGCCAAATCTGAAATTATGAAATCTTTCGGTCGACTCTCACAATTATTTCAGTGAACACTGAACACTTGTGAGATCTTAACGCGCGTTATTTACGATCGCACGTATAGACGCACCCGTATTCTTTCGAAATATATGTTGTTAAGGTATAGTGTTCTTTATTACTTTTTTAATCCTCAAAAGACGAAGGATAATAAAAAAAAAAACGTATCTTTTGAAAGGTTTGCGAGTAAGAAACGTTAGATACTTGCCCTTTGACCCTTTAGTTATTAAACTTACAGAGATCTACAAATAAAAATTGTCTTCATTAAAAAATTTTAAAAGTCGAGCAACGAAAATTTTTCATTTTTGATTATTTTTTATCCAGTTTTGATTTTCTAATTTTTATTAAATCCCTGGAAATTTTAACTACCTTGAAATCTTTGAAATCATTTGAATCAGTTGAGTTTTACTGATATGAGAATCAGAGACACAATTCTAGCTATTTAAATCAGTGATTATTCACTGAAATTTCAGTCATATTTCACTGTCTTAAAAAAAAAAGACTGGATAGTCAAAACCTGGATTTTTCAGTAAGTCAATAAAAATTTCAGGCGTTTTTGACTGAACAGTGAATAATCACTGATTCAAGTACATAGCCAGAAGTACATTACTGATTTCCAGTGAAAATCTACTTTCAGTGAATTTTTAGTTGAGATTCTTTAAAATTACCTGAAATTTCTTTAACTGCCTCGTTAAATACGGTAATAATAACAAGTTTGAGATCAAGGTGGAAGACTGGAAATTTATGAAATTTTTGTGAAATGAGTATAAATTATGTAAATTGGAAACATTTTATCTTTGGAAAATTGATCAGTGGATAATGATAGTTTTTATGAAAGGTCTCTTTAGAGCGGTACAGATACAGTTTCAGTTGGCATGAGTTCAAGAAAAGGGCTCAATGATTATAGTACCAGCTCTTGATCCGTAACGTCGTGACCAGGGCCAATCCTAGAACGCGTGGGCCACCACGAGGACTGCTCGGCGATTAAATAAATTATGATTTTCCATTGAATGCGCCGTGAGTATCAGTCTGTGAGAATCCGTTGAGAAATCATGCTGCGAAAGAGGCGAGGCCATGCCTTTTAGTTGGGAAATCACCACAGCAATGCCAATTTTATTTCATTTTCTGATCAAGAAAGAGAACGCACTCCTTCAGACCCATATTCATTTCCTATAGACGGACAATTTTTTAAGCTTGCTAATAATTTTCAAGTTTTTTGCATTTGGATTTTTGTAATTTTAAAAAGTATCAAGGGTGTTAGAGCCATGTTCGAATCTAAAAAATCGATTTCCTCATTTTACTTAACAAATATGAACACTAGAATTTTTTCCCTCTGTAGAATTAATCAATTTTTAACTAGAATTATGCGCACAGAGCGATAAAATATCTCATTCAAATATTTTTTAAATAAAATGAAAAATATTCAATTTTGAAGTCAGATTTTGAATTCTTCGTTTCATGCAAAAAATATCGAAACTAAATATTTTTTCACTCTGTACGCAGTCTTATATTTGAAAAAAGATTAGTGCTACAGAGCGAAAAAATATTTATCTATAATTTTCGTTGAGTGAAATGGAGAATGGAGTTTTGAGTTTAACACTTGGATCCAACGCCCTTGAGCTAATATTTTTTTTATATAAAATTCTCTCATAGTATGAAAATAGACATTAAAGGATATTAAAGATACGTTTAATTGGATGATTTAAGCTGGACGTCGATCTTAAATTTTCACTTATACAGAAAATTTTCCTTGAATCAAGAAAATAGGTTTACGATCGATTAAAGTTTTATTTGCAGAGTCGAGTATTTCCCACAGGGCAGAAAGTGGATGGCATTGCAGATATTTTGAAAGTGGGCGGTTTAGTAATCATCTCACGAGGAAAAATCGTGCATGGAAGGTAGTAGCAATAATTTATGTATCGCCGACGATAGAAAATATAGTCGACGGTGCACGGGTCACTGAGCATCACATTATTGTGACATGCTGTACTGTATGTACATTTGAGCGTTTCTACGTACAGAGGAATAATAATACAGAGATACAATGGATTGTAAATCATCAAAGTACACACTTCGTTTGTACGATTGTGCAACACTGAATGTAGCTCAGAAAAGGTCTCCTCGGGGTTCGCACATTAAAAGACACTTCCTCGAGGGATCGACTGCATCAGAGAAAGATGCAATCTTTAAGGCCACTTCAGTTCATCTACTGCCTTTCCCATTACTACTTTCACCATTTTTTTTATTTCTTAAAAGTGCTTTCTTCTTTCTACTCACAAAGAAATTGCAGAGAATTACCTGCTCAATATTTTAGAAGTATATATTTTACAGATACAATCTGAGTGAAAAGAAAGGCAAGACCCGTCATAAAGTCCCACTGATGGCATAAGACAAATACTAAAGTACTTTCCTTACAATATGTTTAGTTTTGTCAGATGAGTTTTTTCAGTTCTCTTAAAAATCCTCTCCATGACCCAAAATCTTCTTAAATCTAGAAGTACAATAATTTTCAAGTTCTCTTTAGTTTTTTAAGAAAACATTTTTTCGAACTTTTTTTTTAATTTGATGAATCAATTTTTTTTGCAGGAATCAATTCGATCTCGAGTGGCTATGGACTTCACAGGAAGCGTTGGAAGGATCGTGGAGGATCCTCAGGAAGCGAAGATCATTGCTGAAACTGAGGGTGTAATTTGGAAAAGAAGGTGGAGACCGTTTTCAAGAAGATCCACTGGTTGCAACACGAATAGAATTCAAGTAGATAATGGTATTCACACATCTCAACCCTGGTTCCATGGAGACCTGAAAAGAGAAATAGCTGCTGCCATAATTAAGGACCGTGGTTCAGTTGATGGGTATTGCCCTTTCTCTATTTAAAATTATGTTAGATTTACATTCATCCACTCATTTGAAAAAATTGGATGAAAAAGAGACAAATAGTTGTCAAAAAAAAATGTTTAAAACTGCGATATTAATATTAATTCCTGTAAAAGAGTAATTATCCTGGTTATTATTCTTTTTTTTTTTTTTTGTAAAATTATTTTGTGGAAGCTTGATAATTTAGACGTTTATTTTTTTAAAATGATTTTTACAGTATAAAAATAAATCTAGGGAACAATCCACAAGTAGAGAGATCGGCTGCAGGGTCAATTATTATTGGGGTTAATCAAAAGTTCGAGGTGCGAGTATAAAAAAGACTCCAAGAAAGAATTTCAATCTAGCCAATAAATTTTGTTTCAACCCATTTTCTTCATTTATCAAATTCATACATTTTGTTATTCAAGGGTGTTTTTATAATTTAAGAACCTTGCTTCTTAATTCTTTCTAATTAATAAAATAAATTCCATTATCTGCTTTGTAATCAATATCATAATTTATTATCACACTGGTTACTTGAAGACTAAAAGAAAAATGATTAAATATACAAATTGGAAATTGTAGATATTAATAAAGATAATTTTTTTCTTACAGCGTATTCCTGGTCAGAGAAAGTAAAAGTAATCCTGGATCCTTTGTTCTGACTTACAAATACAGTGACAAGGTCTTCCACGCCCAAATTCAACCTGTAAGTATCTTATTTAGTTTTTAAAATCTTTTTGTTTAAATTTGGAATATTCTCTACATCAAAACTAATGACTTAAACATTTTTCAGTTAGTTCAGGTGTTTGACAATGATCGGCAGTGTGTTCTCTACACTCTGGACAAGGGAGCAACAAAGTTCTATGATCTCCTTCAGCTGATCGAATTCTACCAATTGAATGCTGGCTCCTTGCCCACAAGATTGACTCACTTCGTGAACTGTGGAGTTCCAGAATCTATGACAAAGCCAGAAGATGGTGGAGCTTCGCCATCTCCCTTGGACAGCTCTAAACGGTTCTCCACTCCCCAAAAGGAGGCCAAACAGACCAATTCATCGAACATATGAGTATAGCAGTCCCAGCAATCCGTTAGTGTTTACGAACTTACAATCGCATACAGTTGTATCGAAAATCTTACGATCGATAACATCGGTGTTGTGAGTAGTAGTGTTCGTTCGACACCTTCGGGTTGCTGGACTTTGTGCAAAGGTGGCTATGAAGAATGTGACTTTTAGGTTGCTATTGTCTCTTGGCCTACTTTGTTACGAAATTAAGCTTGAAAACCCAAAACGAATCCAGAGAATTTGAAAAACGAAGACAAATGAAAGAAAAGAGACAGATCAAGATCAGTCTTAGGAAGAAGAAACCAGCTAAGTTGAGAATCCCACGAGTCAAGAATTGATGGCTGACTTTATATAAAAGTAGGACCAATAGGAGAGTTGACTGACACTTGTTGGTAGTGATCTGTTTGTGAATTTTGGATCTGAAGACTCGCCAACTGGCTGACCAAAGCGACGGAGGCAATCGCCCTAAGTTTTTTGCCAGAGAGATCTAGCGTCCTAAATGTTTTTAAATTCACACTAGTATTAAGAAGGACCTTTTCGGTTCTTGGTGTCTCGTCGTTTTTGAGAAACGACCCAAAAAACAACAGTGCGTCTGTAGAGGAATACGTGTTTTTTCCATTTTCTACGTGTCTACAAATAAGTGTGCAAGCACTCTATACACAGTATGTTTATTGTAACACCTCTTTCCTTCTTGAAGAGAACGAAAGAGAGTCTGTTAGTAGGCTGGACCAAAAACACACAAGGATTTAAATAATTTGGATGCATTATCAATGTGCACCAGGATTATTTTGAAGTTTGTATTTTTTGGGCTAGCCTAGTATATCAGTCGCCGAATAATTGGTATAATGAGTGTGACCGTTGCCCTATAAACGCAGGCAATATAATAACGATCCTCGTCAATCCCGAGTTCGTCTTTGTAGAATTCGAAGCTTCTCATTTTCGTCTCTTTTAAATTATTTTTTTTTTCTTTACAAAAAAAAAAAAGAATAAAGAAAACCTTGACGAGATTCCGTCCACAGCACGAGTATGGACCAAATGTTTCAAGCACAATTTCACAATCAAATAATTAAAATTAAAATAGAAATACTCAGATTGGAAATGAAAATTCGAAATTCAGAATATTAAATTCCAAAATTTAGAAATGCGCTGAAACGAAACTTAGGCCAGTCTAGTCCTCATGCACGTGTCTGTTGCCTCGTTGACTTTGTTTCTTTAGCTCTTTAAGCAAAGTGAGCTTTAAAACTGAAGCGAGGCTTTAACATTTATTCGGCCTTAGTAATAGACTAAAGTTACCAATTCATAACGAGACATCACACAGAATTTCATTGTCATCCGACAATTTATTGATCGGATTTTTAATCTGGTCAACGATTTCATACATTTCGTGACATGGGAGAACAAATTGAGGACATATAAAATATATTAATGCATAAATTATAATATACGAATTAGTCTAAGGCCCTCGAAGTACCGAGGGACGAAGGAGCCGATCGTGTCGGTCGCACTAAATTCTCTCAATATAAATACCATTTCTGCGACTTTTGAAATTTTTCTACCAGAGGAATTTTCTCTACACATTATCTTCTCCGTAAAAATTCTCTTTTGTACCGGAGAAAATTTCTCTTTAGGGAGCGTTCAAAGTATAGAGTAACATTAAAAACGGGAGGAATTTTGTACCTTCTTATGTAACATTTTCATAAAAAAAATTGTATTACAAATAACCAAAAAAATTACTAATATTTAAAAAAAAAAGGCATTAAAGTACAGCAACGGTAACGAAATGATTCATTAAAATGTTTTCAACATTTAAAGGAAATGGTTCAGAAACCCATCAGTCTTGAAGAAAATTGTTCATAGACGGGAATTTTAAAATCTTATTTTATATTTAATTTTGTAATTTTATACTATTAAAAAAATTTCAACGATAACTTGCAATTTGTTTAGTGATATATAATTTTTTTACAGTGTTACTTAAAAACTTTTTTTAGACGTCTTCGTTAGAAACTATCTACAATCATTAAACAGTAATTTTAATAATAATATAATATCTTTTAGACAATTTTAAGTAAAACGGTTGAGAATTACTCCCTTTACTTTTCCAAAGGTTTAAATTTATGTATTAATCTCATTATAGTTTTATACTATTATTATATTTCTTCTTTTAATAGAATATAAAATTTTATTATTTTTAAAGTTTCGTTGCTAAAACTTCGGCAATTCTTTTCCTTGAATAGTTTGTCTTTATAACTTTTTTTTATGAAGTTCACATATTTCTATAAAAAAAACTCGATAAAACACAAAATTTATTATATGGAATGGTTAAAAAAATTAAAGAAACAGTGAGGCAATAATGGATGCTCCCTGAACTCTAAACCAAAATTCAAAGAAATGTGTCGGCGAATATTAATATTAATAACATACATTAGAAATTGAATCTAGGGAGATTATATTTTTTTTCATTCTTATTCATTAATATATTGCGCTTCGCTCATAGTGATTTGTGATAATAAACTTTTGATAGATGCTCGATAGAATTAACGATTCTCGAGCGGCTTCTTCGTTAGTCATGATCTCAAGTAGTTAACGAGACGTTTCAAAAAATTGGGGCTATCGACGAAAGGATGTGGCATTCGAGTGAATGAGAAATCCATATTGTGTATGGATATTCAACTTTTCAAATGTAAATTGATATCTAATTGTAAATATTCTAAATTATCCTTTTTTAAAATAATGGAAGAAAGGAAGTTTTCAACATAATTCAAGAATTCAAAGCAGAAAACTACAAAATGTATTATTAATCTCGTCGAGGATGCTGATCCTACCCTAGAGCCTAGTTTTAATAATATATTTTTTCATTGATTATTTATTTTGTTTAATTGTCATCGACGAGGACGTGACACACCATTTTATGTGTTTTTGAAAGATTTAGATTCTCTTAAGTGTAAAAGGAAGCAAAAATACTAAACCAACACTTTGTATTAAGTCTTAGATTAAGACGCTTTCTAGAACTGAACTTTAGATTTAACGAAATTTTGTGAGATTGGAAGGTAAACAATAATTTTTTTCAGTACGATGACTCCTTTCTTACTTGACGTCGATAGAAATGATAAAATAATAAAATGAATAAAATTCCCTCTTGAAATAAACTTGAATAAATTGAAAACTATCTGTTAGGCCTTTTTGTGTACATATGTCTATTTAGGCCAGACTTGATGCCTCATTTTAAAAAAAAAACCGTCCAACGTGATGAAAATCAATTTTGAAAGCGGTCATTCAATTTTGTTTTTCAAGTTGGACGAGAAAGTTTAAATATTTGTATGAAGCTGGATAGAAAATAAAAAATAGAGTCGACTTCAAGTTTTAAGGAGTCTTCGCGTTAGAACTATATTACAAATATAATATATATTATATATATATATTATATATAAATAAAGTATAATTATATATATGACACGACAATTAACGATATTAAATTATAATGAAATATATTTTGTATTATTATAATCACCGAATTATTGTGCAGGAAACGCAGAATTGCGTTCATCGTGCACTCGACGATTTCACCAACGTCTTGATCAGAACAATAATAAAATAAAATGAGAAGGTAACGGAACGCTAATATTTGTCTTTTCATTTCATCTCCCCGGACTTCTTGTTGTTTTGGATCACAACGCGCATGGCTACTCCAATCAATAATAGTACAAAATTTATTCGAGAATCTCAAATTTTTGAAATTGTAATTCTGTTGGCGTTTCGTTGTAACGACTTTGGTGAAATCAAAAAAAAAATTGGCACTTTGAAACCCGTTGACTTTCAATCAACCAGTTAAAATCTGGTTTGATTGGTTGGAGTGTTCATTCGTAATAAAAATTTGAAATAAAAAAAAGCATCTATTTTCGACTGCACGAAAAAGTATCTATTAGGTATCGATTTCTGATTAAAGTTAAATTTTGTTCTTGAAGGACGAGAGTCTAAGAGATAGAGCACAAATTCGAGACAAAATAGACGAAGCGTCATGTGATACACTTAGAGCGACTGTCTGCTTTCGAGCGCATTGTTCGAAAGAATATTTTTGCAATTTCGCTTTTTCGCCAATGCACCGAACAGTCTTTTTTTTGGGATATACCAAACTCCCTTACTTCACTCAATATTTTGTATCAATCAAAATATGTTGTACGTTTCTGAACATTTTGTATTTCTCGACCTAACTATTTAGTATGAATCAAATAACGAGATAATTTGTTGTTCTTTGAATAACGCCTCACTACTTGTTGACTCTTTCAACTTTTCTTTATTACATAGAAATGACACTGCGAACGGTGACTTTCTTTCATAGATTTCTACTTTCTACTAAGAGAATTGCGAATTGTTACTTGCTAAGCATGCGAGAATGATAGAATGATAGTAAGAGCGAGCAAGAGAGAGACTAAAAGAATGCAATTTAATTATTAGAATGCATCAGTATTAATAAAGAACGTCGTTACATTCTAGGTACACAAGTCCTAGACTAACCTTTTCCCCAATGTGTGCTTCGTAGGCTAGTATTTTGCGCTAATAATAATAGAAAAACAAATATTAACTTTAAAAGTATTAGAACTAAGTGAAATAGAGAATTAAAACTTAATACAGGGTGTCTGCTATAAGATAACGAATTCAGAAAGAAGTAAATGGTCGATCAATTAAACGCACAATACAATGAAGTTCTTAAAGTATGTAAGTACCATCAGGGCCTCGAATCGCGTGGAAAAAAAATCTATTGGGAAGGATTTTCCATTGGCAGATCATTATTTTTTTTAAATTACGAATTATGATAAGGAGCTTTATTTTTTAAAAAGTTGAGCGAATTTTTAAATTAATAAAATAAGGATGACTTTGATTCCGATTCTGATTCGATGCCTTGTTTATCGAGTTGAAAACAACTGTTAGAATTACTATATTACTAAAAAAACAAGAATAAGAAGAAGACGGAAAAGCGCGACGTATCTCACTGTACAACTATTAATACTTGTTAGTGTTTTCATGATATTTACAGGAAATTGTATAACTATATATGTTGCCGATAATCTGTGTTCTCTATAATTCTAACTCCTGGACAGAAATTCTTTTAGATAAAATGATTTACCGAAAATAATAAAACTTAAAATAAATTAGTTACATAAATTTATTAGACTAAAATAACGAGATGCAAAGTAACTCTAAGGAAAAGTGAGTATTGGGATCAACTTGGGCAAATTGGAATTTTTCCCGAGAGTCTTTTAAAGTCTATATTTCTTGTAAAAATGCTTTGGAATATAAAGAGGAAGGAATTTCTGTCAGGGTGCATGTAATTCTAAGAATTCTGCAATTAACTAAGGCATTACGTCCCATTTAAGGTACAATAAACATTCTGAAATCATTCACTCTAAACTCATAGAGGAGATTACTATCAATTGAAAATTCAGCAATACAATAATTGTGTAATTAATTACACATAAATGGTATTGTTGAGGTGGATTAAAATGTTCATTAGACGATAAAAATTTGCGACATATCCTCTTTCAGCAACGATTCATTTGCGTCGTACTGCGATCAGATGCAAAAAAGAAAACTCTGTAATACATGTAAGCACCCTTAGGCGAGGATCATTGTTATATCTTTGTACATGGATCTTTAATATGCAATAAATATGTATATCGTCATCCCAGTATAACACAATGCAAACTTGATTATACCTAATGTTCTCTCTCTCTCTTCGATAAGATTTCTGACGCCAGCAAGAAAAATTGCGATGCAGATTATTTTTGGATGTTTTTTTTATTGACTTTCATTTATAACGAGTATGCAAACGATTGTCATTATGATTCTATCGGTTTTGAATATGCAGATTAAATGTCTCTCCTTGTTGATGAAATACCTATAAAATTATGTAACTTAGCTTGCGATTTGCAATTTTTAATTAATCTTTCCTGTAGAAAAATATTTCGAGAAAATTGTCAAATTTAACTTGTTTTTAAGTGAAATATAGTGTTAGTAATTTTAGTTTCTACAATGAAGGTAGATCTTTATCCTGAAATGTTTTCCTATTTAATTATTGAAAAAATAATTCGAATATTATGAGAAATGATATTAACTAGGTCAAGTGTTAAGCTCAAAATTCCATTCTCCATTTTACTCAACGAAAATTATGGATAAATATTTTTTCGCTCTGTAGTGCTAATCTTTTTTCAAATATAAGTCTGCATACAGAGCGAAAAAATATTTAGTTTCGATACTTTTTGCATAAAACGAAGAATTCAAAATCTGCCTTCAAAATTCAATATTTTTTCATTTTATTTAAAAAATATTTGAATTAGATACTTTCTCGCTCTGTACGCATAATTCTAGTTAAAAATTGATTAATTCTACAAAGGGAAAAAATTCCAAATTTAATATTTGTTGAGTAAAATGAAGAAATCGAATTTTTAGGGTAGTCATAAAGATACCTAGATAGCGAATTTAATTCTTATGACTTAAATCACTAGATTTACAGCCATTTTTTCTAAATTCCATACATTTTGTATAAGGAAAATTTCCGAAACGCTCTTAATTTATGTGGGAAATCAAACATTTTTTAGAAAAGTTCCCAATATTTAGTATTTTTTAATTCTCAAAGATTTAGGGGATATTCTATAACTTTTCCAATAAATTACCAAAAGATTTAGAAAAATTCCCTTAAAAAATTTTAGGTATTTAAATTTCCTAAATTTTATATTTTTCCAAAATTTTTAGTGTACTTCCAGACGTTTTAGGGAAAATCCCTAAAATGTTTATGAAGATCATTTTCCCAAACAAAAGTGTGAAATTGTAATCCCTAAGCAGAGCTGGGACTGGGTTACTATTTCAAATGAATTCATTTCAAATAGGTATTTGAAATGCAAAATGCCATTTTCTACTTTGTATTTCAAATAGAAAGAAGAAACCCATTTTGCATTTTCCATCTTAAATAGATTTTCAACCTATTTTCCACTTAAAATAGTTATGGTATTATTATACTCAAAAACTTCAAAACTTACTTATGTAAGTTTTGAAGTTTTTGGGTTGATTGTAATGAAAAAAAATCTGCCCGCTTCGCGGGCACATTCTCATCGCGCGCTTCGCGCGCGGCTCGCTTCGCTCGCAAAAATGAGCGCGCCTACGGCGCGCGGGGGGTCGAATATAGTTCGATCGTCGCGCTTCGCGCTCCGATAATATTTACACGTCGCGCTTCGCGCTCCGTGTTGCGCGCTTCGCGCGCTTGTGCCCTGCAGGAGGCTTGCACTTTACAGGACGCTCGTACCTACATGTTTTTTTTTTTAAATTACTTTAAATTTAAATTTAATTAAATTAAATTTAAATGAAATTAAATTAAAGCATTGAATGTAAAAGAAAACTAATTTACTTAAGGTTCTATCGACCTTAAGGAGCACATTCTCATCAGGGCACTCGCGCTTCGCGCTCGATATTTTATTTAAACCTCGCGCTCGGCTCTGTTTAACAATATTTTTCATGATTAAAACGAAAACTACTCATCCTATTGAAAAGTGGCCAAAAGATAACTTGTAGATCTTTCTAAGACCAATAATTATGTTTCTTATCATTTTCTCTGCATCTCGCGTCATTTGGCTCAAAATTTGAATTTTCGATTTTTTAAGGAAATTCAAAAAGTTGTTATGCCTATCCTATAGGGCGTTCAAAAAGAAACATTTTTCATCTTTAGACTTTTTTTCATACCGTGCGTTGTTTGGCTTCTAATTTAAGTTTTCTTTCATTTTTTTGGATTTTCAAAATGTTATAAGTCTTTCAATTTTTTTTTTATCCAAAAAAGTCATTAAGAAAAATTGTTCGACTTTTTGAGTACTACGAACATCCGTCATTAGAATTTTTAAATTAAAAAAAAAAGTGGTATCAAAAATTTTCAAAATGCTCCAACTTTTTGAATTTTTATCCAAAATGGCTGGCCAACGAACTTGACCTTCATTTTAGGACACTCAAAGAGTATACCAAAGGCCAATCCAATCGGTCAATTCTTTCGAAAGTTATCGTGCTCACAAACTAAAAATCTACAGACAGACACACAGACACACAGACAGACAGACAGACAGACAGACAGACAGACAGACAGACAGACAGACACACAGACAGACAGACACATTCGTAAAAACATGTTTTTCGGGTTCAGGGGGTCCCAAAACGTGGACATTTGACAAAAACTGGGGGGGTCAAATTTTACACAAATCTAATACCTTCTCTGATGAGAATGTAATAATTATTTTTTAATAAAAGTGACTCAAATGTATAACAAAAATTCGTTGAATAGTAATTTATAATAAAATTATGAGAAAGCAAAGCAAAAGAAGCAAAACATTAAAAAAAAAAAGTAAAAAAAGCAAAAAAGAAGCAAACTTGTAAGAAAAAAAAACTATCGTTCCCTTTATTATAATAGCTACGTAAAAGAAATCAAAATTTGATATTTAGAACTCAGACCCAAAATTTGTGTTTATTGGCGTAAATTCGAAGACATGTATGCCTTATTGCGCAAAGAATAATAATTATTCTTTATGAAATTTTACGTAATTATAATTTATAATTGACTTTGGAAATGAAATTAAAGTTAATAAAAATCCATTTTGCATTTTTTACTATCCTATTTCAAATATGCATTTTGCATTTTTCATTTTAAATATAAAATAGAAAACCATTTTCTATTTTCCATTTTAAATGGATTTTGTAAACCTATTTTGCATTTTACATTTTAAATACATTTTGAGAACCATTTTACCCAGCTCTGTCTCTAAGAAATTGTGAAATTGTAAAATTGTAAAAATTTAAAATTTCCCGAAATTTTTAACAGTGAGTTTTTTAGATTTTCTAAGTCTCATAGCTCGTAGCAACCCTGAAGAATTGAAAAATTCAAATGTGACTAACATCAGGCTTGCGCGCGCAAACTGGCAACAGGTAAATATGAAAACGACAGGGGAGGCCATCATTTCGCAGGTGTAATGAAGGGGGAGGTTGACTCTTGAAGGTGGGAGTCAAACCTGACCGGTAGGTTTACAACACCGGGTATCCCGGAGCTCTTTCGATCGACAGTCTCGTACAGAAAGTCGGTGAACGACCAGGTACAACCTGGTACAGTAATGTGATTGTTCGTGAAGTTTTGTAAGTTTTTTTTTTTTAATTGGTTTATCATATTTTTCAATTTTTCCATTACGCTACTTCCGGTGCCAGTTTTGTGCATATTTAAAAAAAACACACATGACACTTGTTAGTTTTCATCAAATTCCTCAACTGTAAGTACAACATGAAATCAAAGCTGTTGCGGGGAATGTGCGCGCAAAAGAGAAAGAGGAAGAACAATAGAAAACGACCTCCAATGTCCACCTTAATTAGGACAGAATTATTTTTTTATTTTTTAAATTTAAACAATTTAAAAATGTAAACCAAAAACCCAGAACTTTTAGACATTTTTCCATTTTAAGAAGTATTCTTTTTATTTTACTGTAAATGCACTAATGAGATTTTAGCATGATGATTTCAGTAAAGAAGTAAAAAATTAATAAGCAGCTATTTTCTGCTTCTTTTTTTGTTGAATAATCTGGATTTAGTTCAGCAAAAGGTATTTTTAAATTGTTTGGTACCAGGTACGTAGTAACACGATAGTGTATAGACTGATTGTGTTCAAACACGTCCTCAGAAGGAAAATATTCTGTAAAATATGCGAAAAATGTGAACAATACGAAATTTGAGTTCTCGGTTTTATATAGTTAGTAAATTTTGGATTTAATGAATTTTTTTTTTTATATTGGAAGCAAAAGGAACTGAAAAACAGTGTTAGCACAGCTCTTTTGAAACAGCAATTCCGCCATTGATGTATCATGTAATTCTTTACAAACACATGAAAGTAAAAAGTAAAACACAGTTTATCAGCAATTTTAGTTATATAATAGTATTTTCTAATTGCTATAAACAATCTGTATCACAGAATTATAGCCCAAAACACGATTAAAAACAAACTTCCACACCATAATTGCAATTGCTACGAGTATGTCATGTTGTCTGCGTAATCACTCGCGGATCATTAAATGCTAATCGCAATTAAGAAACTTATATAACTTGAGAATAAAAAAACATTTTATTAGTTGATTAATTTTGTTTTGATTGTTAAAACAATAATTTTAATCAACTAATTTTCATCAGTTAAGTAAAATGTCTGTATGCAAATTCTTACTGCTTTCAAAGTATACAATCAATAATAATAATCAACTGTAATACGATTTAAAAGCAAGTTGAGAGCAATTCTAAAGAATAATTGTGAAGGATGGAATTGAAGTGAATGTTTTTTTTCTTTTTCAAGAATCTTACGAGCGTGATAAATTGCAACGTTTCGCAGTTGAGAAATGAGAAATCGTGACGATAGCTTCGGAGATTTCGATATCGTCTTCATGCGCTTCGGAAGGCGATGTCGATTCCGATATTCGAGAGGCAGTGACTTCACTGTAGCATAGTGTAAAATGTAACTATACTATATTGAAGGTATATTATATCTCTTGCCTTCTCAATTCTCCATGGAACCAGTCAAGCAACATTCTTCCCATTCGAATGTATGAAAACTGCCTACATATCTCGGTAAATTTATTTTGAGGAAAATAATTTACTTAAAATCATCGCGAAATTATTCTTCATTGACTCACATGCACGAAAAGTTTGTTTACGTTCTTGGGACTCCTAACTGTCCAAATAAAGTTTTATCATTTTTGGTATTGTGTTACAGAAGCATGAAGTATCTCAGAAGCATGAAGAATCAGGAATTTAAAATTGCGAATTTAAAAATTGGAAATAAAAATGCGATAACTCTAATTGGGTTGAAGTTTCAGATGTCTAGTCTGACGAATTTTTTTTATTTTATTTTTTTAACATTTACTGGATTAAGAATATCAAAAAGAAGTACTCAAAATCATTTTATTTTATTTTTATTTACTAGCAGAAATTTACCTGGCGTTACTCGGTATTTTAAGAGATTTCAAAGGATTTTAACAATATTTTAAGGAATTTCGTGGGATTTTAAAAAGTGTTCTAAAGAATTTTAGGAATTTTAAGTGATAAAAAGACTTTGAAGGATTTAAAAAATTGTTAAAGAATTCTAAGAGATTTTATTTGATTTTAGAGACTTTTATGAATTTTTAAAACAGTTCATAAGAGTTATAAAAAGGAATTTTCAAGCATTTTTATCGATTTCACTATATTTCAATAAATTTCAAGAATTTATAGGGAATTTTAATGAATTTCAAAAGAATTCAAAAGATTTTCAACGGATTTTCAACAGATTTCAAGCCATTTAAAATTATTTTAAGGAAGTACAAGGAATTTGAGTAGATTTCAAGTTTCAAGTAATCTTAATGAAATCCACGGGATTTCGAAATATTTTTATCGATTTCAATATATTTTAAATTATTTAAACGATTTAGTAGGGATTCTAGAGGATTTACAATATTTTAACGATTTAAAAAGAATCGAAAATACAAAGTTTTCTAGTTATTTAAAATATTTTTAAAAAGGTTACAAGTATAAGAATAAAAATTTAAAAGAAATTTTAATTTAAAAAGTTCGAAAACATTTCAAAATCTCTTAAAATTTCAGGAAAAGCCATCTTTTAATTCTCTTAAACTTTCTTTAAATCTTGTGAAAATCTCTGAAAAATTCTTTTGATAACCATTTTCAACTCCTTTAAAAATCCCTTTGAATCCCCAAAATCAATCAAAATCTCTTATAGCAACTCTGGACATGCTTTAAAATCCTTCAGTCTTTTTATCCCTTGAAATTCTTCAAAATCGCTATAAATCTGGTAAAATCCTTTTATAATTTTTCAAATCTTATGAAATCTCTTGAAATCCCTTTAAGTTCTACGAAATCTCTTAAAATCCCTAGCAACGCCGGATAAATTTCTGCTAGTAAGTAAATACTAGTTTTTAAAAAATTTTGAAAACTTTTATTGTTGATATTTTTATTTCAATAAATCTAAAAAATAAATCGTCAGACTAGACGATTTAAAAATTTATTTATTAAAACTTCAACCAAATATAACTTTAAAAACAAAATTTTTCAAGCAAATATAAATAATATAAGTGAACGTAGATTATCTACTCTCCACAGTTGAGAGATTTCAACATGACTATATGTCAAATGATCAGGTACCGTCCCACGCATTCGCATCCGCGTGTACATCCGGTCATTGGAGAGTCGAGACAAACAGCAAATGCATAAAATTGCATTTGATTTGCATGAAACCGCAAGTTAGACGTGTTTACTAAAAAAGGATAGAGTATTATAAATAATTGTAATTAGAATATTAAAATCTGTTTAATCATTATTATCAGAGTTTTAAAAACTTCATTCTCTTCAAACTTTAAGTTATCACGAAACATACTTTTTCGTACCCTTTTTCTTTGCAAATGTGTTTGCCTCGTGAAAAGTTATCATAACTCGGAACCATTATATAAACTGTAGACGTTGTTGTCTGTTGACACAATGCCAGTACAATTTTGTTGCGGAGTTGCATTATAGTGGCTCTAAACTTAATTTTCACTGTAAACTTCCCACAAGTTCCCTCTTAGCTCTTTTGTATATGAATATAAAATATATTTGCTCCAGTTTCAAACTAAAACTACTTGTTTCGTTTGAAGAAAAAAAAGAATCATAAAAGACGAACGTATACATTATCTATATATTTATTGCCGGCTTTTTTACTCTGCGTAAGAAAACGATGACGAATTGCATTTATTAATGTCACGAGGCAGAAAATGATTGCTTCCGGTGTAAAGTAATTAGGAAAACCTGATGCTACATTTGAATAATAAAAAAAGTGCATTGCATACTGACATACTCTGTTAACACCTATTTTTGTACCTCTGTTTCATATAAAACGTAAACGATAAGAATTTCATTACTAAATAAATTTCATTAGTAAATACTAATAGACTAATTTTCAATTCTTGTTTTACTTTTCTATTTTATGCTGGCATTAACTTAATAGGAAGTCTGTAATTCGAAAGTTTTCGTTATTTTCTGTCTCTGTACCGCATGTGAGCGGAAATCGGATGCAATAAGGTTGCATTACCAAATTTGGATTAAACTGGTCTGCAGTCTACAAATATGTACATATATATATGTATATATGTGTAATTGTGCACTGTATTCGCTTACATTGCATCTGTACGTAAAATTACAAAACACAGTCACTGGTCACGTAATTCAATGTAAGCTCTGCAAATTTGTAATCTCGATATGTAATCTCATTGACGGTGCGCGAATATGTACTGCGAAAAAAATAAAACTCAATAAATAACGCGCGAACCTAAATCAATCGGATAATAAATCAATCAAGTTTAATAAATTTCCATTGAATAAATGATATTAGCCTCTGTCCTAAATTCCGTTCAATAACCGAGGAAAATAAAAAATTCCAGAAATATGCTAACCAACTTCAAAGATGAATTTATGACAGACATTACCGTTATCGCAAAACCTGTAAATGAAAGACCAATATGTATTACATATTCTCACCAAGTTATTTGCTTGATGAATCACCACTTGGTATCACATTTTGGTCGTCCTTGAATGCTCATTGGAAAAAGACAATATATATAAATATAACAATTTTTTTTAAAAGTAAATGTAAAATTAACTCAAACCCGACTTGATAAGTATAAAAAATATTTTCAAGTTCGCTTATAAAGTTTGAATTTAAAAAATCTAAACACGAAAACGAAACACGAAATAGCGAGAGATCTGAAAAAGATTTAATTGAAATTGAAGTTAAATTCAATTTCTATATATGCGATAATCTAATATATTAATGGAAATTGGCATGCACGTTATTTTTTTCATTTTTCATCTCCGGATAAGCTTCTCAAATATTAAGAGCATTACGAACAAATCTGGGATAAGTAAAAGGATAAAGGATTGTCGATGTGAAAGGCACGAAACGTATAATATCGCGAAAAGAGCAATTATAGCATTCGTCTCAAACTATTTTCTCTTTAATTCAATCCCTCATTTATTCCCTGATCGATCAAAGGGAAAATTTAAATGTTATCTCCTTAATCTCTATCGAATTTCATTTAGCACTCGCAGAAAACTAAATTGAGTCTCCCCTTTACCTGGTTGAAAGCAATTCCGAATCGTTTTTAAAAATTGAATTAAAAAGTAATATTTTTCAACTTTTATTGTTCTCTAATTGAAATTTTCTTTTCCAGGTGAGAAGCCTCGATGACGATGGATTCACCCGAGGATATTCCATTCGAATACAATTAAAAGATAAAAAAATAGTGGCACAATGTAGCAAAAATCAATCTTTTTGATAATTTAAAAAGACGTAGGTTTATAAAGACAGTCTTGTTAAATTCTTATGAGTCTTCTCAATAAGTACAAATTTTTTCACTATTGTAGATCAATAATGTCGATTTTATTATTGATAATTAGTGGATTTTTTGTAATTTCTTCCACTTCCGCGACATTGAATCTTGATGGTTTGAAATGTGGACAAAAAAAATGTTCGACGACGGAATATTGCAGCCCCTTCGATTCGCAATGTAGACCATGTTCTGCCATTTGTGATTCAAAAAGTCACAATCATCAACCCGAACTGTGCACAAAAGACTGCCAAGGTAATTTTCTTTTTGTAATAAAACATTATTCAGTTCTTTTTTATTTTCCATTTATTTCATAGAAAAATTTATATAATAAATAGGAAATAATAGATAAAAATAATAAATAATAATAATAAATCAATTTAAAACTCAACTTTGATCCCCAAAATCAAACATTAATATGAAATCTAAATATTTACCATTTTATCACAAATTTGAAACTTGTACAGCAGAAATTTAATATTATTTTAAGAATGCTTAAAAAAATACAATCGAGGGTTGGACAAAGTGACATTTCGTGTTGAAGTATTTCCTGAAAGAACTACGTAAATAGAAAATGAAATGGAAAAAAATTGAAAAGGAAAGTGACAGGTAGAAGAATATATAAATATATATATATATATATATATATATTACCACTGTAAGGGAGAACCTGTTCTGGACCCTCGATTACGTTACCCGAAACCTAAACCGTGCTAACATTTTTTTAATACAATTTCAGACTGTTTGTATCCCTATCCTATGAATTTATCAATATTATTACAAAAGATGAAACCCTCAGAAAAAGATACCAAAAAAGCGGAAGAAATATATAAATCATCCCTTTGTTCTCTGAAAAGAATTAAACCATTTCTTCAAATTTTCTATCAAAGTTTTTGTTATTTTTTTATATCTCAACATCAATTTTAGTCTTTTATTTTATCTTTATGATAAAAAATCTAGGTCATTCATATTATCAATCAAAGAAATTTTACACCTTCTAAATCTTTACTTACACCTTAATCTTTACCTGTATTTACTTTACAATTAAAAGTTGTAAAAAATAAAATAAAGTGGAACGTCTATGATCGATTGTTCACGTGACTGAATCATCACGCGAAAAGCTAATCTTTCGATCTACTCCCTTTTCCTTGGTAACAGAAATAAAGTATACTTTTTGCACGCAAATATTTTATAGAGAGGAAGAACTATGATAGTACACTGAAAAAAAAGGATCTTTGAATCAAAGAATATTTCTTTGATTCAAAGAAATGGTCGGTTAGAATATGGCCGAAGAAATATTTCTTTAATTCGAAGAAATATTTTTCTTATATCAAAGGAATATAATTATTTAAACGAAGAAAAGTTTATTTGACAGGATGGAATATTATTTAAACGAGATAAATATTTTATTAACTATAAGAAATAAATATTCGATGTAAAGAGTAATTTACTGAATATAAAGAACTACAGCGCTGCTTCAATAAAATAATTATTACCTGCAAGTAAGTATTTCTCGGTTAAAGTCAAAGTTTTTTTGATATTAGTATATTTTTCTTTGTGTAAAAGAAGCTTTCTATAAAAGAGAAAGAATATTTCTTTGAAAGGAAGAAATGGTTTTTAACATATATCTTAACATATATTTCTATATGAGAGAAATATGTGTTTGGAATATTTCTTGGAATATTTCTTAAAATATTTCTTGGAATGCAACAGATAAACATTCAATCATGCTGAATATGATTTCAATTGAAAAAAATATTTAATCAATTTAGCCATGTCAAAAAATAGAATAAAAAATATATTCTTTTGAACGAAATGTATATACTGTTATTTCAAAAATATATTTCTTTTTTCGAAAGAAATATTTGTTTGATACATCTTCTTTCAGTTTATCTAATGATATAAATATTTATTTCAATTAAATAAATTAATATTCATTTTAATGAATTGCTTAATTTATCTAAAGAAATCCTTTATTTTAATAAGCATATCTTCTCCTTATGTTAAAGAAATATCTCATTAAATCAATTAAAATTCCTTTAAGTTATCTTCATATTTCTTTCTCTCAAAGAAATATAATACTTAATCCAGCATAAATAAATTATGTGATTTAAGTACACATATTTTTTATTCAAAGAGTCAAATTTATTGAACTTAAGAAATATTTCTTCAAGCGTAAAAGTTAGATTCAAGAAATCTAGGCTCCTAGTTTCCAAGAAACCATTTTATTGACTTAAAATACTTCACATTTACAAGCAAAGTAATATTTATTTGTATTAAAGAAATGACATGTAAAGAAATAATTTCTTTGAGTCTATGCCAGACTTTTTTGTCATACAGTAATATTTAATTGCATTAAGTAATAAAATACTTTAATTCAAAGAAGTGTTGTTAAAGAAATGCATTTCTTTGAATCCAAAAATCTTTTTTTTCAGTGTATGTAAATTATATTTGTGGTTTTCGTGAAGCACCTTTCCAAAGTGATATGTCTGAATAGGGAATATATATGCATATTTATAACTTATATAATTTCCAATGTATATAAATGCACCTGAGTATAGCCTATAGTCATATAGTAAGCGTAGTCCGTTGACTTTGCACCTGATTGTACACCACCAGCTCCCATACCGTAACGTGAACGGTGACTCACCTGTTTCTAGTTTTCCTTCCTTTTCTATTTCTTACCTTCTTATTTTACTTTAAGTACCTACATTGTCTTCTCTTTCGCTTTTTTATTCTTAATACCCTCACCTTTTCTTTTTTTCGAATGTTTGTAACCGTTGTAACCACTGCCATTGGCGCAGAGTATATAATTTTTACAATAATTTAAGGACATTAAAATTGGGAAATATAATATGAAAATAATATGAAAATTTTTCAGATGAAAATTCCTGCACAGGTTGCTGGAAAAATTCCTGTATAGAAAACTATACAAATTGATGAACTTGTAGAAATTCTTGTACAGGAACCTGTAAAAAATGAGATTTTGAACAAATATTTGTGCATTTTTGTATCTAGACATTTTTGTATATTTCTGTTTTTGAATATTTTCGGAAGTAATATTTACTTTGTTATTATTTGTAGAAGGACAGTTCTTAATATAAAATTATTATTGAAAATGCTTCATAAGTTATTTATTTCTTTTCTACATATGTATTAGTGTCAACCGATAATACAAATTGCTTTACTAACATTTTTTCACGTTACGCCAATGCTTCTGCACCCTCATTCTTTTTCAAAGGAGATTTGTAGTTAGAAAGTCATCTCATAAACCATAAAACTATACACCATGATACCAAAATATGACCTCTACGAGAAATTATGTCTAAATACTTTTTTATTACAAAAAGTTAAATGTTATGACTACAATGCAACTCAATGCAAATCAATATACATATTCACACTTGTGCGAAAGTCTTAATACATTTTTACTGCAGAATATTTTATATTGTAAATTTTTGAAAAAGTTAAAGACATTAGTATTAAAGACTTTTATTAAAGACGAATTTGTCTCTTTATGATAACAAAAGAAGTTACTGTAAAATTATAAAATAGTAATATTAATTTTTATAATTTTTTTTCAAAGTGTGACACGTGTGAGTCATTTGTTGCTGAAGGTATGCATTATATATGTAGATAAGGACAAGACTTGAAATACCTTAGCAAATCGATTCTCATGACCTCACTTACAAGTGTATTTCTCTCTCTTTCTCTCTCTCTCTCTCGCTCTCTCTTAGCTTCATTTTACTGCCTGAAATTATTACATTATTAAATTTATTAATTATTAAATGATACGATTTATAAAACAAAACATTAATTTAATAAAATAAAACTATCTGTAAAGTTGTATCAACTTTTGTGCTCATTCGTAATGAGTACTTTGTTTCCTGGAAACAAACATAATATTTAGTAATTAATATTAAGAATTTTTTTAATATTTAAAAATAATTGTATTATTACGTCACAACGTGAAATACCTAATGTGTTGTTCAATATTTTCGTGATAAAAAATTGAAGAGAGAAAAATTAGTCCAGAGACGTCTGAAACTTCAGTTCAATTAAAAATGCAATGAAAAGTATATATGTTATATTATATCAAGTAATGTATATGTTATATTATATCAAAGTATATGTTATATTATATTATTATATCAATCAATTGATTGATTATGAAGATAAATACAGATCTTTACAGTCCGTACACAACATAGACAATGAAATAATTTAAATTTCAAGTTGCACATTTTTATTTATTAAAAATTGTTACTTATATCAAATCAATTAGAATTTCGTAATTAAAATATATATTTTATTACATCTCCTTCCGCATTATTATGTTTCGCACATTTAAACATAGCGTATTTGTTAATGTATAATTTATTCCTCCTCATAAGTTATATTTCTCCTTTAATGTAAATCAAAAGTGTTATCTAATTGGATATGATTATTAAAATCAAATTAAAATTTTAAAAAATGTAATTTATTCAGTAAAATTTATACGTAAAGGGTCGCAAATTAAGAATTCGAAAAATATGTTCAGATGTTAAAAATTTCGACTAACTACTTTTGTACTTTTAGAAAGCAGTACTGCAACTGTACCAATTCCATGTAAGACTATCGAATGCAATTTTATCGCGCGAATAAAATGCGTCGCCTTGCGATAATGCTTGTAACTGCTTGTATACAATGAGTGAGTTGTTTTTTGGTATAGGATTTCAGGACATGAACTGCAGTTGTTTTTTTTTATATTTCTATAGTAATGTGATAAATCTGATTAAAACTATAAGTCGCAGACAACGATTTTATGTTCGGACAACTTGAATTTCGGTTCAACTTTTTGAAGTTCGTTAATAAATGAATTTCTCTACAGTAATAATTTACCCCCTTGTTCAAAAAACGAGTGAAAAATTCACAGTTGTTTTTTCATCAAGTGGAAGCTTTTTTGGGTTTTTTTAGCCACTTTTTTGAGTCTTTTTTTGTTTTTATATACATTCCACTAAATACTTTACTTATGGGGATATGTAATAGGTATTGCAGTTTTAATTACTGAAAATAATTCGAAAATTAAAGTTAGTGATTCAATAACGTCCCCACAATAATATAAATTATCAAATTGAAATTAAGAGAAATAGTACAATTACTCGGCGCGTTGATCTTTGAAAGCAAACCTCATTCCCTTTACGCAACGTTGACTCTATTGAGAATACTGATGGTAAAAATCGAACAATTTTAATTTCTGCATGTACGTAGTATGTGAACATATATAAATGTTCAGTGACACGTACGAATGTAGTCATGTGTGCTTACAAAGGGAGGGAGGACTTTTGTTAGTCTATGGGCTTTGTTAGATGTACCTCGCACATTACAGTTCGCAGTATGTAGTCTTCTGTTTCATTTCATAATTTTACTTCATGCAGGGTACAGGATTTATATTAAAAATTGATAAATTTTACGAATAGCAATTAAAACCGCTTAATTTTAAAATGTATATTTTTCACCAGTTGTGGAGAAAGTTATAAATTCCACGAAAATCATAGGAAATCTTTGAATTTGTATTTTTTAGGCTTGTTTTTTTATTATTATTTTTTTTTTTTTTCTATTGTTTCTTAAAGAGCTACTACATATTTTATTATTTTGGTGAAATACATTAAATGGAAATGAGTATTATTTCCATTTTCCATATCAATAAAACTCCTAATTTTATAATTTATGGACACTCTTTTCATTTTTTGATTACAGAATACTTGCACGATCAGAGATATGTTCTTCGGACAGATTTGAAATTAGAAGGGGACTTGAGAGGTGAGTCTGGAACACAATCTGAATTTTAATTTAGTGATGAGTCATACACGAAAAACCAGGACGAGGCGAAACACTTCTTTGCAGATGTGAAAGTATTTTCGATAAATACATAGCTCTGTTAATTGAATTCTTTCACTTCTTTCAATTTTTGCGTTACACTCTTTTAAACACACGACGTTAAGTTTAAAAAAAAAATTTGATAACTTCATACAGGGGCGGATCCAGACAAGGGCTTTGGGGGGGGCCACGAAATAATTACCCTTCCCCCTCCACCAAGTTTTTGTATTTATAAGCTGCGTGAAAATTTCAAATCTGGGCTTTTGGGGGGGGCCAAGAAGCCGTGGCCCCCCCCCTGGATCCGCCCATGACTTCATACATACTTTATACTTTGATGATGAATTTATATATTAAAAGATATGAAACGAAATAGAATAATTGCAACACGTTATTCGAAGATACTAATCTTGTCTTTATAAGTTCTAGAAAAACAGACACTGTAAACATTCAATAACAGGATCTTTTCATTTTTTATCGATTAGTTCATCATATTCAGTTTTTACACTTGTGTGATCATTTCTGAATAATAGATGCCATTTGTATACATATTTGACGGTGATAAAGAGTTGATAATAACACCACATATACCCCACAAACATTTTCAATCGAGACAAAAATTAAATTCTGTATATTAAAAATTAATTATTTATAATGCACTGAAAAACCTGAAAAAATAATAAGGGCATATTTAATCAGAATTATACTGATGACATTTTTTTGAATGTAGAAAACTTAAAATCAGCATTGGAAACTTACGTTTCCAAGCAATTTAGAATAATTAATGCGTTTGAAAGAATAAGACGTAGGTTTTTTTTTTAAAGAAGAGGGTTGTGGGTGAAGGCTGGTCTGGATTTAGTATTTTGCATTAGCATGCCTGTAGAGTTAAAGCACGCGATTTCAGGAGCAGACACGGAGAAAAATGGATTCTCAAACTTAATATCTACATAGTCAAAAAAATTGAATTACAAATATATTCATCCTAAATATCTAGATATTCATCCTAAATATCTAGATATTCATCCTAAATATCCAGATATTCATCTTATTGAATATCTTAGATGTTAGTCACCTTTACTCAATATCTTAGATAGTTAAGTCATCTATTTGAATATCTAAGATATTGAGCCTGAATATCCAGATACTTAAACTGAATATCTTTAGATGGCTGTCACATAGTTCAGTATCCAAGATATTAAGCTTGAATATCCATTTTTCTCCGTGGATCTTTACTTATGCAAATTAAGCTAGCAGCCCTGTTAATTATTAGAGTAGTTTGAATATCTGTTTGAAATAATTCCTCTTTCTTCCTTTTTATATAACTCATCTAGGAAATAAAATCTCTTGATTATCTCCAGAGTATATAAACTCCTAGCATATTTAAAATATCTTAAAAATTGATTGAATTATTAATTTTTCTATATATTTTTATTCCAGATGAGATTCAGAGGCAATGGACTCTTCTCAAGATTTCTTTATCACTCACTTGCATCTCCTTACTCGCAGTAATTTTTGTAATAGCCGGAACATTGATCAAGTGGCAAAAAGTAAAAAATTTCGCCCAGAAGACTTTCAGGAAAAAATGGCTGGTATGTAAGTAGTGTTTGAATAATTTTCTACACAGTTTAGCATTTTCAAAATGATTTTAGGTGAAAAAGAAAAATTTGAAAAGAAAATTGTCAAGGCATTTTTATTATTTCTGCAAACTCTTCTGAAATTATTTTGAAAATTCATTTAGTTGAATTAATTGTTTAGGGGTAATTTTAATTAAATAAGGTTTTCTTTATTTATACAGAAGGTGAAGAAACATACGAATAAAGTTCGTGACGATGCGGAAGCTGGGGTTCCAAAACAAAATGGCCTAAAATTGAAAATGCCAACAATAAGTGAAAGTGTGGCAGCTTCTGAAAGAATGTCCAATGATGATGGAACTCCAAGTACGACAAGTACTGATTTATCAAAAAATAACGCAAGCGAAGATAATTTTTTGGGCTACGCCTACGATAATCTGGCAATGTCAAACAGCCTAGAAACTTCGAAAACAACAACAAACATAAAACAAAACATAAACAAAACATAAAAGGGAAAGCTCCCTCTGAAATTTGCTTAAGAAGGTTCGTTTTTGCGAACCTTTGCTTCGAAAAAGTCGAAAAGTTATTCCAGTCATTAGTGAAAGAGCGACTTATACCAATCCAATATTTAATGAAGATAATCCCTCAATTTCTGATTCTCGAAATTAAAAAACGACCTGCTTCTCAAAAAAATATTTCAGATAGATTAATTGAAAATATTCTTCATGATAAAAATATTTTTTAAATTATTTTTTGTAAGTCGTCAACTTACACTGGAAATTTGAGATAGCTTTAATATTTAATCAAAATGAATTAAATTTAGAGATACCAATGGTATGATAATGTCGATTTTGGGAGCAAGATGAGTGGAAATGTCATGCTATAATTGAAGTAAGATATTTAAATTTTACTGACATGAGAAACATTAAATCATTCTTTAAAATTTAAATAGCAAAACAAACAAAATTGCTTAATTATTTCATAGCATATTCCCTTTACCACAGAGTAAGTCTCCTTTAATCGACAATGACTAATTACTCTTAATATTTTAAAAGTAGAATATACATATTCACAATTATCAGATTCCAAATTTGGAAAGCTCATATATAATACAGGTTAGAGATTAATGTTTCAACGTTTAAAAAAATATTTTGAATGGAACCTTGCGGCTGTGTGACTTAATCCTGTTTATTTTAACCAACCGAGAAACCCAATTGGGTAAAATAATTTTAAAATTTCCATCGCATTCCATCCGAATATGTACATATCGTATACGTGTATCCATAAGTCTAGATATTTAAGACTATCGTGATAAATTAGAATAAATGTTTGTTTTATTCCCTATCAGCCATTCCGTCCATGAAAGGCCTTTAGAGCAAAATCGAGTGCAAGCAGCTCGTTTTGCATAGGTCAGTTTCGTTGCAAGTAAGAGATTTTTTTAAATTGAGTAAAGAAAAAAAAAAAATAACATGAGAGAATGAAAAACGTTTTATGAATCACTACAAATCTGTTCAGGTCGTTAAATTTTATGGCACGTAATCTAACCGGCTCCTGCTCTCGATCAACAAACGCTCAAATACCCACTGCGAATTCAGCAGTATTTACTGGAAAGTTTGCTCTCCTGAATTTTAGCAAATAAATCCATTTTTAGAAGGTTTAAAAGTTGTTAAATATTAGTAGAAGAAATATTCCTCGCTCAATCACGAATTCTCACTACTATATTCAAATATTTGCTCAAAATTGTCATGGTGGGTATTTTTTATTTATTAGCATTCAGAATCTCATGGTAAATTAATTAAGTGCCTCTAAACTCTTGCATGCAACGTTACCTGACCTTAATTCAACAATTAATAAATATCATTCGCCAATATTTATTGTAAAAATGAATATCGTACTTAATCGCACATTTCACTATAGTTATATTTAAATATATTGTTTTAACGATTGGTCCTCAAGGACCAAGGTCTTCCAGAATCAAGGATATTATTTTTTTCTGCCCCAGGCGGCTATTTTAGTGTCTGGAATATTAGTTATGATAATGTAAATACAGTTATTATTAAATTACAGTTATTATTTTATTTAGTCTTTTACATTTTAACGAAAAATACAAGTGGCCTTAAAAAATCGTTGCCTTTTCCTATTTGTCTGGATAAATAAAATTAAAATCAATCGAAATAGGATTGATGATCTGATGTACTGCCAACTAATACAGATTTACAGAATTTGCGGAGCAAATTATTTTATAGGAACACTTTTGCCGATTTCAACTGCAGATATTTTTTGAGGTCAGATATTTTGTAAGGAAATTGGCATGTGATTTTTAGGGGAATTAAATATACTAATTCTATATTATGTATTTATTGCATTCCTAGCTAATTACGTTTGAGGACGTATTGTATTTTCTCTATAGATTTCTTTCTAGATAAATACGAGGTCGCTTGTTCGAACTAATTAGCGGCTCAAGGTAAACATTAGAAAGATTAAATTACAATTTCAATTTATAGTATTATATGTAGTATTAAAGTATTATAGTATATAATTATATATAATTATATATTGTATAGAATATTATAACGAAAAAATTAGCGTAGAAGACGCTTGAAATATTAATTTTCGTGTGACATGCAAGCAATACACTGTAGTGCATATGTCGTCGGCTTTCTTGTAGAAAGCGACGATTGTTAGGATCGTACATGGTATATAT